>MU869125.1:9922-20301 GCA_036418205.1 Ostertagia ostertagi
TGTGGCCCGCCGGTGGGCCACACTTTCGCTCGGTGGCGACACGTTTTTAGGGGTTTATTTTGGCATTTTTTATGTTTCAAAACTACACAAATACATTATCGAATTCGCGGAATAATGCGCTAATTACTAATAGTGAAATTGTTGGAGAGTTAATGATTATTGATGAAAAAATTTAGAAAGAAGTGAAGTGACGCATTCATAACGGCGGTCGTCAAAGGGTTAAAGAAAATGAATTGCAGTACTGCGTCTGAGAAAACTCACACTTCCAGACGGCTGCTCGAGAAAACTCCGCAATCTTTTCACCTCTGGAACTTTTTTGATCCCAGCATTTCCAACGTTTCTCCTTAGCATACTTATTGAAAATATACCTGAAAATATATTCCGCGGTGTCAAAAACAGAAGTGAAGAAAATCCATCGGCTCGCAGAGGTGACTGGACAAAATGTGGGCAAAATCGAAGAGTTTCGACCTTACCAATTTCCCTGTTATTACTTCTTATCTAAAAGTACAGTACAACAGACGCAGGATAAGAGATTCCGCTTTGCTTATGTCATACTATAAGTTTACATCACAGCTATAAATGAGGAGTAAAAAGTGAAGCTATGCTTCAGAATACGACGAACGAGCCATATATCTCCTACGTCACAAGGACACTAGGCTAATAGGTAACAAAAAATATGCAAAAAATGCAACGATGACTATCGGAAGACGAGAACAAAACGAATGGACTGGAAACGTTTCTGATGGAAGGAGGAAGAGGATTGGGGGCGGGCATGGAATGTAAAACGATTCTTCGAAAGTTGAAGAGAATGGGACTGAGTATAAATAGGGAACACTGAGGTGGAAAGTATTTTAGGACTTCAATTTCAATGATTGCCAATTACACACTCTCCCATTCAAAAATGGCTGACTGCTGGCCGCAAATGTCCCACTCTGGAAGCTTGTAATTCAGCTTTTATGGTATCAATCACAGTGCGTAATCTAGCTCGCATGATTGCCTTTGCGGAACGGCCTCATAGCATCCAAACGAGGATACCGAACGATTCGTAAGAAACTATTATTGTGATTGCTTTGGGCTACAGAACAGGAAATCGAACCATTTTTACTTCAGTTATCCTAACACAAATGAAGAGCCCTTAAGCACCCACTGAATCCAGTGGTACACATTGGTGTTATGGCACCACGGGGTACCAAGGGGCGTATTCAATCCTTCCCCCAGGGTATATATCCCCCTATACTGATTCAATCCTCTGGGGGGACAAAAAAGGGTTGCGTCATAGGACCTAGCATACCTCTGTGTTTCTACCTGCCAGACAGTTAGAGCAGCGCGACCCCTCAGGGAAAAGAGTGCTTCATCAGTGGAGGGTAGTCGCGCTGCTCTAACTGTCTGGCAGGTAGAAACACAGAGGTATGCTAGGTCCTATGACGCAACCCTTTTTTGTCCCCCCAGAGGATTGAATCAGAGGAGGAGGATGCATCCCCCTGGGGGAAGGATTGACTACCGCCCCATATGGGACCACCAGAAGCCAAAGAGCTCAACATCTCTACCCAGTGACCACACCACAACTGGCTAGTTACTTTGTAGGACGATTGAGGAAACAAACTCACTTTACCTAACCAAACTTACAACAACTCGAAATACGGCACCCGATGAAAACTCAGTGTTTTCTGGATAGATAGAGTCAATTTGCAACTTTCGTCAGCCGAGAATTTCACTGAGTACATTCGTCCATTTTAAGGCTGAGAACCAGATCATGCCATTGAATCAGACTATTTTCAAAAGATTTACATTTGTACTAAGTGACGGCGATGGCATAAGTACATTGTGCAAACCTGTTGACCTTCTCTGGAAGGAACAAATGCGGTACTCTACAAAATGTATCGATGCCAATATTTCTTTCTTCGTGTTCCTAACTTGCTAACCCTGTTTAAATTTGGAATGCTCTGCTGTCTAATCTTTTCACCGCCGGTCTAAACCCAAGTACCGAGCACAACGAGATCGTAGCCAGGATATCGCGGTGTATGCTAACCGCCACACTGGACAGCCAACCAAGTGGGCGGGGCATCATCAAGGGCGGTGAGGCGAATCGACGACGTATTCAAGTTACGACTGTATCCGGATTCTGGCGAATAAAAGCTGTCGCCGTGTTTCAGATTCGTCCACTCGACGCTTACAGCTGCCAATCGCCTCCAATGCTCGCTCAGCAGATTCAGCTCGTAAGCTCTCTTCTAATCCAACCGTATACTGCCCACGATCAGCTTATCGTTCACAGCAGACGGCTCGATCATTTCAGATTCTGCTCCTCATTTGCCTTTTCCTGCTTGTACTTCCGTCATTGGCATGCTTCGGTGGTGGCGGAGGTGGATGCTGCGGAATGCAAGCATGTCCTATGCCGTGTGGTGGGAAGTAAAGTGAGTTTATTACATAACTCCTTTAAACATGACGCTGCTCATCGGCCAACTTGAGATGGTTACTTCGGAGCGAACCATTAACCCCTTGCTTTTGACCGATTTTCTCTGTACGACGTTGCTCATTGTGGCTCAATTGAGGCGAAACCAAGACCATACTCTATCGAGTACAGACCTTAATACAAATCTGCCTACAGTCTGACTCACAACTGATCGCTTCTATTGAAATTCATGCAAGCGTAAAGGATTAGGCAATATCGATGCTCTGTACTTTTTTTTCTTTCCGGCTGAATCACCTTACTGTAGAATATTCCTTACATAGTCTTTTAACATAACTGCTCTGCTCTCAATTTGATACCGGCTGGAACTGAAAAGCGCTGATCGGCCTGCAACTGCACCAAGTTAAAAAAAACCACCATCTCAGAGATAGGTCTCGTCCGGACCGCCAAGGCTGATTTACACTGACTACGGCACAAAACAGATTGCACGTTCCCCGTTCTGCCGAGAAAACATCGGCGCTCCACAAAAAATGCCGTTTTGAGAATTCAGAGCCCATCAAATTCACTTTTGAACTTTTCCCAGCGAAAGGAACTCTTCAAGGACGTGACCTTCACTATCACCCTGCCGCCGTACTCTTCTTTGCCACAATGGTGTTGACCGATGAGGAGCGGGACTAGAGGACATCACTACACAAATATATTTCTGTATTTTTAGGTATTTTTGATAATGATTCTAGCTATTCGTGAGGTATCTTATCATCAATGGATCCATGTTACATGAACTGCCGTCTATTTCCAATAAATTATCTTTGGTATTTTCGTCGCACAACTCCATCATATAACATCCCATCCACACAGAGTGACTTACAATTACCTACACGAAAAGCCAGAACCTGAAAATAACCTGAATCCCAAAACAGTAGATGTGTTCTTATTGGAACCTGAACGTCAGTCCCGGCATTGCCTTTGTGATACGCGATCAAAGTGCAAATTGTTTATATGTAATCTTCATAGGCAACAAAGACACGGAACAATAAATTGAGTATCAAATCGCTACTACATGGTCAGGCTCATGATCGCGTTCACAATGTCATTGTCGGCAGATCGTAAGGCTCTAATCGCTTTGTTGCGGGAGGTATTTGCCTGGGACATGACCAGCTCTATATCCTTTTCCTCGATACCGGTTGCGTCCTCCTGTAAGCAACCACAAGTTTGAAAAGCCGCTAAGCTGCCAACTCTCTTCGAATACGCATGCTAATCGAAAATAAACAAACCTCTGTGCCATCATCCTCATCCTCTTGAACTGTGGCCAAAGGCACTGGGGTGTCCTCACTGGGCTTGATTCTGTCGATAGCAGTCAGCTGCTGATGTTGCGACAGATCTTCGATCTTCGCCTCTCCGAATACAATGTAGGTGTCCGAACCGGGGCTCTTATATACGTCTGGCTTGTTGATTACGAACAGAATATTTTTCGATTTACGAATGCATACTCTTGAGACGCCAGTTACCGGTTTCAAACCCAACTTCGAGAAGAGCTTGCGAGCCTAAATAAAATGCAATAGCCTAAGATCCTGTTGACCGAATTCCAACAAAAAATGCTCAAAAGTGATGCAATCACACTACAGTATGTCATGACGATAGTGCATAGTAAGCCTATTGATTCGATGTTGAACCCGTTCTCAAAATGGGTTTAAAATGTTTTGTAAAACCATAAACATCAGAATAGACCGTCATATCCAGCTTAGACCCAAATGTCAATCATTTCAAATAAGAGCATTAGTGACACTGGCTCTACTTCTTTCCTCGCAAAACTAGTTATAAAACTTGGCAGGCAAAGTAACACTTAGCAAACCAGTAATCATCATAGAGCGATGACTCAATAATAGAAAGCCACTCTATATTTGCGTAACACTTCAAGCTACCTTCTTCTCCGAACGACTCTGTTTCACTTGCTTGTCCATCTGATCTCCCAATCCGGCCGCTTCTGCGACTTTCTTCTGTTCCTCCGTCAACTCACCATCTAGACCGGGTGCGTCATCATCAGAATCATCTGATCCGTCTTCGACCACCACCTATGAAACATCACATAAGATGTAATATAACCAACACACGGATCTATCAAAAGACTCAGAAATAGGAAAGCAAACAGCAGTTCATGGCTCACCTTCTCCATCTCCTCCTTCCTCGCAGCGTCTACTTCCACCTTCGCGACCATACTGACAAACTAACCCTCAAAATTCGCTATAGGAGATTTCGCAAAGTTCAAAGCACAAAATCGCCGCGAAAGTCAAACACAGATAAAAACACAATATGATCACGGAACCAAACGTCCGAACACCACTTCAATCACAATACTTCTACCATGAATCTTTATTGTCTATACACATGACGAAATTTTATTTATTAGTGTCCTCTGCAATGATCAGAAACACACAGAGCAAGTGAAGAAGAAAATCTTGTATACAAACTGACTATCATGATGAATAAAACCTTACACCTTTAAGTAGAAATAGCTTCCTACAACAAAACGAACGAACATGTATTTGATTTGCTCACAACCTTTCATAGGAACTCACGACGACTATATTGTGTGCTATTAAGAGGTTAAAATAATGACAGTTAGAAAGAAAAACTATGTGCAGTACTAGAAACTATGAACCATAGATTTGTTATCACAGACAAGTCGATAATCACAATATCACATTACTCATTCCCGAAACCCTCTGTCATTTCAATCGCCATATTCAGCTTTTCAGACAACTGCTCATAACTTCTATATGGTGGCAAATCGAGACGATTAAAACATGTATGCGATCGCGGCAGCCAATTCTCTTTACCAACTCGCTCAATACAGAACAATTGAGGTCCAGTACTTCCCATTAACTCAGAAAAACCACCGACTGGAACACGACATGTGCCGGTGACAAACTGTAGAAGTCGCGCACGCTTCTCCTGGTCAAGATTTCGCACCCACTGCCAGAACCAAACCACCTGCTTGCTTTGTGGTGCGTAATGACGATACACGGTATTCCGCTGCCAGTCATCGACATCGACATCCTGCATACCGCACAGCAACAGCTCCAATTCTCTCTCGTCAAAGTATTGCAGCCATTCAAGTGGGAACACTGAGTTAAAACCAGTGAAAAACGCTTTTGTCTGCTGTTCCACGCCTCTGTTGAAGCGCCATTCTACCAGCAGAGCGATGTACTCAAGTTTGTTGGCTTCGGTAACAGCAATATCCGTTCCACCTGGCTTCAGTTCATGAGTTTTCAATTCACCGAGCAGTTCGTAATCCGCCACAAAGTACAGCTCCATTTGGCACTCATCGATGTTATTGTCTTTGATCCACATTACAGAATTATAAAACTCTGTGTCAACCTGCTCGATATCTTTCAAGGCGATTTTCTTGCTGAGCATCTTTTTGTAGAATGGCATAGTAAAGCCCGAGTAGATAAATTTGCCATGGAAGAGTGCCTGAAAATAACCCATGAGTGAAATTTCCCAATCTGATATATACGCATTGCACATTATCGTGATATAACTAAAAGAGCTTAACTATTGCAATTTCAGCAAGAATTTCAAAACACAGAGTTATCCTGAATGAGATCCGAAAATTTCTCTATTTGCTAACGCAGAAGTCCTAAACCTGTTCACCCTACAAACCAGAGCCATAATCTTCGAGAAAAGGATGTGCCAGAAAATAAGTCTGCGTCACCTTAATCTCAAGCAAATTCTGCTCAACACTATGTTTTGGTGCCACGAACAAACATGGGGTCAAAAACCTATTTGCTTCTTCAAATTCGCTTTTGCAAGGCCTAACTGCGACTCACCGCCTAGAAAGCCTACTTTGGGGAGACTCCGTTCTCACAGAGTAAATACAATCACTGGAGGAGAAGAACTTGGACCCATATTAACCCATTGGCGACAATGCGATTTTTTATATTTTCGAAAAATGCGTCGTAATGCACCAAACTACTGGCACCAAAAATGTTGAATCTCAAAGCAGACACTGTTGAGACTTTGCACGTTTCAAAACTTTCCCGATCGCACCCGAAATGAGCGTAAATCTTTTCGTTCGGCCAGGGTGGATTTCGGAGCAAGCGAGGAGAACTTCAATTTTCCACTCCAGAATTGGCAAATAGGGTCGAATCCCGTTCTCTTCTAGTGAGAAGTTGTACCAGCCCTCTAGCTAACTGAAAGCAAGAAGCCAGCCGTATACACTTAAAAATAACAAGCCTTGCTTTAAAAAATCACTTTTTAGCACCGCTTATGTAAAACATTATTTAGGAAAGATATGCATGGGCCACGATTACCATAAGTACTACAACGCCTTCCTGATTAATGTGCCATTATAATAATTTTAAAAATCTTGCGTAGAAGAATTATCTCTATGCTGCGTCCCAACATCGACCCGCAATGTCGCCAATGGGTTAATAGCTATCATTAAAGTAAATCTAGCGATTCGAATAGGTAGAACTGCTGTCAGCGTTTGCAGTTTTGAAGGATACAAGGCAACAGTCTAAAACCAAGGATGAAATCCCAAGGCAAATCGCTCGCGACAGTAACTTCCTATTTTTCCATTCTAAAAGCTTCACCCATGGGTTCGGCCTACCTTCGGAAGAGAAACATACTGTTATGAATAAACTAACAAATATTGGTCGTAACATCAAACTTGAATAATTTTGGACCTTTTCCAAGATTCAATAACATCGCGCGAGTATATATTAATCGCTACTGGTGCCCATTACTTGAATGCAATGCTTCGCCAGCTTTGAGCCTCTTGCCCGAAAAATTTGAAGGCAATTAAAAAAACGCAAATAAAAACGAGCGCAGCTCATTATTGAGGCCAAGCACCCGTTGAAGTCTTTCCAAAGAGCGAAGAAGATTGTGTGCTGTGGTTCTGGGGGAAGGGGGGGGGAGGGAAGCGGGCGTCTGTTTCTTCGTGAGACAAGGGAAGAAGTAGATTTCCAGGGAGCTGAAATATTTTTCACAAAATTTGGATAAATTTTGAAAATGTTACCATTTCAACAATTAAGGATACCCTCCACCCATTGTGTGCGCTAAGTTCTACGACCTATGAATACCACGCGTCGTTGGGAGGAAGGCACTGTTCAAAGTTTTGCTTCAGAGAGAAGTCGTCCAATTTCAGAATTTTCCCGACGTGACGGCCGACCTTGGTGCAGCTAGATCATCAAGTTTTTTTCAAATTCAATTACGAAGCCCACTGGGTGAGGACTGAAATGTATCAAATTACTGTAGAAACAGGCTGGATCAGGAAGAACTTTGCGGCCAGGGCTCATCATTCTCCTGCTTCACTCTTGCAAGGTGCCTAGTGCGTCCTAAGTCACTAGACTAATCGCTGAATGTTCGAAGGTTAAGGTTAAGGGACACAAAGTGAAACACACATTTCGTAGATGTAGATTGCCTCGAGCGCCGATAAATCCTCGGTAGATAGTCACTGAGACGACTTATTCGGTTAACTTATGGCGCCCATCCTTCGTTTCAAGAAAACTTCACGCGCCAGTACAATCACATGGCGGCAGGAAAGCAAAATATGAGGCACATTACGTGGTTCGTCTTCTCCCACTTACTGACTGCTACCTCCCAGGCTTTAAACTCAACCAATGCGAAAGCTTAAGACAAAGAACGACAACTTCCTTTAGTGCTGCATATGTTCTGCGATTGCCCTCTTTGTGAAGTACTTCAGAAGGTGACCGCGGTCGTGGTGATGAAATTTTCAACATGACTCACTATTGCCTCTATTGATGCAAGCTCCACTGATTTAATTTTTAGATTAGATAGAACACATGAGAGCACTTTACAAAACCCGAGTAAAATACAAGGGATAGAATATTTGAACATTTGAAAGAAATTATTTTTCGCCTATAATTTGTTCACATTTTAAAAGCAGCGCCAATTCCTCTGCGTTTCTTCTGGACTGAGCGCCGAAGACTGAGCAGCTTTACCTCGTTTAACCCATTTCACAAGTAATATTCGTTAAAAAAATATCAAACTAACCATGGCAATAAATCTTCCAATGTATTCAAAATATTTCAGGTGATCAGGATTAACAAATGAAGCTGGGTTGATTTGAAGACTGTAGTTGCTGTTACCAGCGTACATAAATAGGCAGTACATGGGATTTAGTACCTCATGAGATAGCAGGAAAAACCATTCCCTAGAATGGATTGACAAATTCATCTATACATGGCAACAAAAAAATAAGGAATGAATACCTAGCAACTCCTCCATAATCGAGTCCTTCCTCTCCTCTGAACTGTATGTACAGTCTGCGTCTAAGATCAACAGCATTCTTACGCATAATCTCCTGGTATGAATCCTCGAAAACATTCGTGCGTGATACTGTTATCTTCACGTGGTTCGGTACGCTATTGGACTGTAAAAAGCACAATCACAAAGCAATCAATAAAAAACGAAACGAGATGTACCAAACGCACCAAGCACAAATAGCGGAACTGTGCGATTTTCCACCGGAACGTCTTTTCATATGACATCGACACTCCAAAGACACCCATCGGTCCAACAGGTTTTCCGGTACGCGGATCATTGTAAGTTGTCGTTTTAGTTGAATGATCGATGAAAAACGGTACACCTTGTTCAGTAAAACGCATTTCCCATCCATCCGGAAGCGGCTGATCTGACACTCTATAAATAAGAAAATGTCATAATGAAATGCATTCTAAATTATACACCTCCCTACACCTACGCTAATTCTCTCATAGCATAGCGAGCGGGCAAGCAATCGTTTAAAACCAGGCAACTCGACCTCACCAGAAGGTAACGCAGTTGTCCACAAGAACAGAAATGTTTTCAAGTTGATACGTTAAAATCTCCACAAAACTTATCGGTATGAAAGAAAAAAAAACTAAAGAGCAAATTAATCGCACAACGATACAAACCCTTGAGTCCTAGGGTCCTCCCACTGAGTTGTTCTATTCACATGATTCACGAAGTATACCCTTCTTGTCTTGGGATCTTCACGTTTCTCCCAGCCATCGGGCAATGGTCCAAGAGGATCGTCACTTGCAGTCAAAGAATTAGCCTAAACAATTCAGTACGATTACATTCATTATTTTCAACGATTCACTGGAAAATCAAAGGGATACCTGGAGCAAGAAACGTTGTTCCCATTGATGCATTGCCTGATCCCTTCCAGACTGCCACTGCTCATGAGCTTCAATCATATCCGCCGTCGGTCTCTGCCAAGTTGTTGTTCGAGTGTTATGATCCACATAATACACCTAAAGAAGTTAACTGAACTAATTAAGAAAAGCTCATAAAAAGGACAGTCCACAGTCCGTACTGCGTACACCCTCTACCAATTTCTGAGCATAAAGTTTAGATGACCATTCCTCATCCAGAGTTTACAGTTTGATTTCATTTTCGAATGGGTTATTTTCAAAACATAGCCTTACATCATAAAATCACACATTATACTATTCAACACCGTACTCCCCATTTCAATCGTGGCGTCCTAACGTCAGCGTAGCATTTGAATAAGTCATTAACAATCCATTCGCTAAAAATTGAGAAAGGTGGAAATAGACTGATGCTACAGATGAAACGACATATTGCCCAATTGATCGTGAAATTAACACAACTATTACGTTACGAAAGGTATTGATACAAAGACACTATCACCCAACAACCTGGCTATACTGCTTCGCATTTACGGTGATGCGTTTGGCACATAAAACGCGCATGTTCTAGAGCACAACGCATTGTGAAAATGGGAAATACTAGCTAAAGATCAAGCTGAATGTCAAAAGGGAACGTTCTCACAAGTAGGGATTGTGAAACCAGCGGTTGCTGCCTAAGTAATGCATTCACCATTAAGACCTCCTACGGAAAAAGCTGACTCCTTATAAATATGAATTTAACCTGAATCAACGGGACCTTATACTCAAACCTTCTGAGACCTTTGTGCAAGTAAAGGAAGCGTACGATAAAG
>MU869125.1:43732-60700 GCA_036418205.1 Ostertagia ostertagi
TTCCCCACCCTCACCATCATGGCTGATTATAGCATTTGATTCTGAGACCAGTCCACACAACCCCAACTCCGCCCACCTTTTCCTCCAAAATTGCCGTCGAGCGAGAAAACGAAAAATCGTCCCTTCCGTTGCTGTAACATTGACGCTGCTTCCAACCTTGCGAAATACGACCTCCCCCTCTTTTCGATCACCCAAATACGACCCCCCCCCCACCCCTCGTTGGACTCTGTCCAACGGACAGGTTGACCTTGCTCAAGAAACGAGAAGGGGTTCCCCCACTCCATAGAAGGAGCGATAATGTCATCAAATGTATTTTTCATCTTCAGGGAAATTGGTCACAGAAACTTTCCCACGTGGATAGCTTGGGGAAGTGGAACAGAACGATATGTACAGATGTTTCAAGACTTCATCGACAGGTAAATAAGCCGTTTCATTGAATTTGAACTCAAAAATTCTACTCTCAAAGGTAATGGGTACAGTAACTGTGACTTTGGGAACTGTGTGGAAGTGACTGTCCAAAAGGGGAAATGACTTCTATAAAGGCAGGCTAGGTGTCTAAACCGACGATATATGACGCTGCTTGCAGCGAAAGATGAGCTTGGAGCGACTCCTCAATATTGTATGCAGTTTTTGTCCCGCTTCAATAGGTAGCTCTGCCCAGGGTCAACCGCCCGTTGGAGAAAGTTCTACGAGGGGTGGGGGTCGTAAGGGGGGGTTGGTGGAAAAAGGGGGTCGCATCTCGCGAGGTAGCGAAGTAGCGTCAATGTTACAGTAAGGGAAGTTGAACGGAGAGTGGATTATTGTAGGTAGATTGTAGATTTATGCCATCGCCGAGGGGGCATTATTACATCCGCCCGGCGATGCAGCGCGGAGCGGTGGTGGTGTGGGGGACGGATGTCGTGAGCGGTTGATCCCGTGAGTGGGGCGCCGTAGTATGGGGCCTCGTAGAAGGGGGAGGGGGGTCACAACATTTTGAAATTGACCCGGACGGTTGACCCTGGCTCTGCCGGCAAGGATTGCCCAGCTGTCTGCGCAATTGCCTTCACTGCAGAAGAAAACGCCCACATTGCGCATATGTAGGCTACCGTAAGAACTCGTACCAGGTCACAAAATGGACAACGAAATGATGAATAAATCATTTCGGAGATTGTTGAGCTGTTCTTCTCGACTTGTTTTTCGCCCACTTATTCATTTAGCGCATTTTCGATCGCTTTGCATTTTCTGTCTTTAGACCGATTTCTCAATTCAGGACAGGATTGAAGTAGGTGGAGCAGAGGTTGCATCGTGCCGCGATAACTTGATCAGAAAAAGCAACAGAATATTTTTTCATAAGTTTCAAAGGCGCCGAGTTGCGCAGTACAAAATTGGTGGACTGGACCCTAGCCTAGTTCAACCGGATTGCTTTTCATGAAAGACATGCCCGTCTAGGACAGTTGAACTACGGACTAGGAATTCAGATGTACAGCGCGGTTCATTTGGAAGGCCGCATCCCAGCTTACTCCCTCTTCTCCCTCCCTGCCCCCTTCCGGCAATATTTTCACTAAAAGTTCAAGGCGTGGTACATCTCATCGTTCCAGTTTCAACAAGTTCCTACGCTTCTGACGAAGAAAGAACATTCCGATTTTCGGTTTTCGTTCAAAATGTCAAGATTTTGAAGAGGAGGAACGTAAGTATCCCGGTCTGGACCTTGACGTCACGAAATTTGCGGATTGGACGGAAGAGGAAATGATTCAGGTACGTCCGAATAGATGCGCATTCTAATGAAAACGCAATTACTAAAATTCAGTACCTGTCCGGAAATCTTCGAGAACTACGATTCGATGGGCCGCGGTTTGAAGGAACCCCACAGCGGGATGGTTTCAAAAGACCGGCCGAGGTAGATTGGGCAAAAGCCGGAAAACTCACGCCGGTTAAGGACCAAGGTATATTTGCTGAGGACGCTTCTCAGTATTGACGGAATCATTCGGAATTCACTACAAACTTGATTCTGTTAATAACCGTGTATGTGTTTTTGAATGCTGGTTGATTCCAATGACTGAGATTGCCTGTAGTAGCTCGTGCATTATGTTTGTCAATCCATGATCATTTGAAAACAGCCGAACAAGGACAGACTTAAAGCACAGTCCCACAGGGGTTTTTACTTCGACACTAATGGTGTGGAACGATGCGCTAGCCCTAGTCAAGAACATAAGAAGTGTGACTGAACAAAAAACTCACCTTGGAAAGCCGCTAGAAAGGGAGCTGAACGCTCGAAGTGGGCGTGGTTGGAAGTCGGCCGAGGGATTGCAGCTGATTGCAACCACGCCCACTTCGAAGCCGTTCAGCTCCCTTTCTAGCGGCTTTCCAAGGTGAGTTTTTTGTTCAGTCACACTTCTTATGTTCTTGACTAGGGCTAGCGCATCGTTCCACACCATTAGTGTGGAAGATAAAAACCCTGCTGGGACTGTTGCTTTAATGGGCTCGCATTCCAACCCTATCAACTTACGGAAGATGCAGCGCCTGTCACTTCTTCAGGCTTCACAGGCCAGTATACGTCTATTACATGGTAGAGGGACCATTTCCACGATAACCGGCGTGGTTGTGAGAGCGCTGAAATGATTTATGAAATTGGATCGCATGGCGGTCGTCAGGTTAGCTATCTCAAAAAAGCCCGCCCTCTCAAGTTCCTGCGTCGGAGGGACCTCTGCACCACGTAAGGATATATCACACACATGTTAGAGCCCCGTACTGAATTCCAAAGGGATCAACGTAAAACCCACACTGAATTCCACAGGCATCAATGTGAGAGCTTAGAAAAAACGCTCAGAAGCAAATAAAAGTATTTATAAACATGACCTCCGATTCCGTTAAGCTCTCTGAGGTAGGAGGTCGTAATTCGCGTGCATGATCGTAAAGGACAATAGAATTTAGTTAGAGTAAAGAGGTTCTTTCTGATATTATTTATGAGAGTGTCTGAGGAAGTCCTATGAAGTTCTGGGAATTTACGAAAATCCGTAATTTTGATCATTGGTATTATTGTTCGGTGTTCTCCTCTAACTCCCCCGTCATAGTTCCCATTTTCTCACTCCACCGACTTTTTTACGGACTTTTGTTGTAAAAGCGAGATATAACATCAAGGACCTGGAAACACAGGTGAGTCGTCGGACTCCAGCTGGGGGTGGTGTCAGCCCTGAAGGAGTGGGGCCCGTACTGGTTTCCGCCAATGAGTTGTATTAGCCAAATTCCCCCCGTGACTTACCCTGAGTCGAAGTAGCGAATTATCATTTCTCAGCTGATCTATTGGTCATATATTTGCACAATGCTCTATCCAGTACTCAACCGCACTGATGAATGAAAACGAGCTCTTGGGGCCCTCTAGCGATTATACACATTGGAGTTCAACCAGCACTTAAATTACCCGTCTACTCTGAGAACATTCAAGGGCAATGCGGTTCGTGTTGGGCATTTGCTACGGTGGCGTCCGTTGAAGCCGCAAACGCTATAAAAACCGGCAACCTGACAAGGCTCAGCGAACAGGAGATGGTCGACTGTGACACGCAGAACAATGGTTGTCAAGGTGGATATCGGCCGTATGCGATGAGGTGAGGACCTGTTGTCTTGAGTCATCAAAATCACTGAAAGAAAAGGACACACGAACAGCTCACCCGGTGGAAGGGGTCCATCCGAGAAGTGACATTTATTAATACTAACTACCCTGTCCTGATTGATAACACATTTGAGGTAGATCGATTCTCTTTGTGAACCAGAGCCGAAGATCCTTCCATAGGAGTGGTTATGTCATGCCTTCTATTATATAATAGAAAAGGAGGGAGTTGTATAAGGTGGAATATTTAGGTAAAATGAGGTATGTTCAGTTCAAGATTGGATGGAAGAGGATGGGAGCAGTACCCGAAAAGGTGGACTGGGACCATTGTCAGCGCTGAGAGAGTGTTTTAGACAAATTCCCTGTGCATGATATTCACACCTGATGGGAGCTATGCTACCAAATTCTCAGGAGCTCACATTATTCGAGAAACAATACCTGAGGATCTTACCGCCTCAGATTCCATTTCTCAAATAAGTCACATCCTCAAGGGGTCGCCACCACTTGTCAGTAGTGGGTATAACATCATGGTAAAATCAGATTCGATAATGATGTAGCAATTTAATGCCGTCACCAAAAAAATTGGGGTGATATGAATTGAGTGCGAACTCAGTGAGAGAGAACTCGTCCAGACAATCACTTTTTCTCTCTTTAACGAGATTAATGCAGAAATAGATACCATGGTTAACGGATGTCTCCATCGAAGTGAGTGCTAACCAGGAAGGTCTTTCAGGGCGTGACGAGCTTTTTGAAAACGGTCTTTTGCATGATATAGGGGCAGATGCGGGAACCACAGAACCATGTTTAATTTTTCCTGAACGGCCCTCTGAATACCAGAAAAGGGGGTCCCTAGTTCGATTCCTCTTGGTGACAAATTTTTGCATTTCGAGTTGACGTTCCAAAATTCGCGCAAAATGGAGTTCTGATTGTTCTGGTTGGTTCTAACTCCATTTTGCGCGAATTTTGGCACGTCAACTCGAAATGCAAAAATTTGTTACCACGAGGAATCGAACTAGGGACCTCCTTTTCTGGTATTCAGAGGGCCGTTCAGGAAAAATTGAACATGGTTCTGTGGTTCCCGCATCTGCCCCTATATCATGCAAAAGACCGTTTTCAAAAAGCTTGTCACGCCCTGAAAGACCTTCCTGGTAAGTTCCATTCCAGCGTACACCCATCACCTACCTTGACTATCATGGGATGCATTAGCCACAGAACTTCCACCACAGGCCAGTCATGAGCTGGAACAGCTACAAAACAATTGTACAGGGGATTACAAAAAAGAGGGGAGTGGGCGAAGGATTTTTCTGCTCCCAGCGCACATCAGCAATTTTCCTTGCCCTGTGTCGGTGCTGATGAAAGTCTCACAGAAGAAATGTTCTGAACTGCTCGAAAAATCTATAACCAGAAGACAGCTACTAGTAACTGCTTCATCGCCTCTGATATGAAGTCATCCGCCATCAACATCGAGTTTAGCACTAATAGCTTCACTTTGAAAAGCCACATGATTTCTTCAGTCGACTAATAGGTAAATGCTTTTCTAAATACAGCAGCTCTAAAATCGCAAGACCTCTTCCAACTAGCCTTTCTGGCAACGTCGTAGTGCTCAAGGCAGGCAACATTTTGCAGGACAAATTTTTCCGATTTAGCCCGAGTAGAAGACTGTTGTGTAGCTGACAAAGAAACGCATATACGTTCTTTAGTTATCAGTTCATACCATCCGATTTGAGTCAAAACATGCCAAGGATAAAAGTGGTGTGACACGAATACGAAAGTTTTCGTTCGATATGCCCGACAGTGAAGAAAAAAAAAAGAATCCGTCAAAACGCCTAGGTTAAGGGCTTGCTCACCTTCGTAATGCGGCTGTGCTAAGGCAATGAGAGACTGAGCGCGGAGAGGAGAGTATGAGGCGAGAGAGCGCAACAGATGAGAGGGCGCCAGACAACAGCCTGAAAAATTGCAGCTGCTGCAGCTTACTTTGCAAGGCCCTAGCGCTCTTGTCGGGTGATTTCCATGCACGGAGTGCCACATCTGTGATTGTCCTCTAGGGGTCTATCCTTCAAGCGAAGGGAATCGTTCACACGACTTCTGCCTCGGCTGTGTCTTCAAAACGAGATTGATCCAGTTTTAATTGTGAAAGGAAAGTGTTCATGATCAAGGACTAGTACTTTGCAGATTTGTGCAGCAGAAGGGCCTGATGAAGGAAGAGCAGTACCCTTACGTAGGAACCCATCAAAACACCTGTCTTCTTAAACCGGATACGGTAAGTATTCACTCAACTTTCAAAAGATTATTGAACTAAAGCCTATACGAAGAAGCAATTAAACAGGTACGAGCGCCAAAAAGGGATGTTCAGGAGCGGGTTTTCATACAAAGCCATCGTATGCTCTCAGCTAACGAAGAGGTGATTGCCGATTGGATTGCATCCAACGGTCCCGTCACATTCGGTCAGTTCCTTACAGGTTTCAATTAATTTATTGATTTTTATCTGAAACCATTTTACATTCTTTGCTTCGGACTCACAAGTTAGAGCTAAATTCCATGCTTGTTAATTGACTCAAATGAACCTTCCTCCTATATGGTAGCAATCTTCCATCTGCCTTTTAAAGCCAAGGGCGAGGATTTCTAGTCGAAATCAAGCTTCCCCCGAGAAAACAGTCACGCAAGCGGCGAGTTTAGAAAGTTCCGGTTTATTGACGAGGCCCAAGGCCAGCCCAAAAGAGCAGTATTGGCCTCCAGCCGAACCCGTTGCCTGCACCATTTCCTTTGCTGTTACTGAAAAAGGTATATTTGGGCCTCGGTCGACGATTTCCCCCCGGTTTTCCCATTGCTTGGGCGCTACATTCATCTTACGTGCACACAATAGTTCAATCAGCTCGACCAAAGACTTGTCTTGAAGGGAGGGCTCGTCCGATGGGAGTCCAGGTGACTTTGAGCATGTGCCTTGGAATCCAACGTCGTATAAACTTACGCTCTTTGACGACGATTGACTTATACTGACAGATATCTGTCGCTTAGAATGTAGAAGGTAAGAGAAGAGCTGCGCGTGAACCCAGACTGTGCGGATCCGAGCAACTGCATTTTCCCTTATCTTCATAACTTCTAGAACTATACCTTTATGAAATTGCAGTCATGAACGTGCGAAGACTCCATGTACAGCTACCGAAGCGGTATCTTTGCCCCTACAAAGACAGATTGCGAGGTGAGAATTCTTGAAAAAGTAGAATCGGAAATTTGGAAGTGGGTAAACTAAAGCGGTCCTAATTCGATTTATTTCAGCAGCATTCACTGGGCTCACATGCACTGACATTTGTCGGCTACGGTACAGAGAATGGTCAACCATTCTGGCTTGTAAAGAACTCATGGGGTACACGATGGGGACAAGCTGGATATTTCAAGTTGGCCCGTGGCCAAAACGCTTGCGGTGCTGCAAATTCGGTAGTGGGTCCAGTTATGTGAATATGAGCTGCACTTATGTTGTGTAGCTAGACAACCGTGATTATTGAGTCCTTTATGTTGTTTTAGTTTGTCCACGGCCAGTAAATCAACAAAAAATGTTACTTTGTTTTTACTGTATGTCATTACTGTGAACCAATTACGGATGATTACATGCTGTGAGATGCTCCTTTTACTTCAAAAAATGAGGACTCCGGAAATCCTAATCCAAGACCACATCCTTTGAAGTTCCCTCCGTACCCAAGCAAATAGCACCTGCGAAATTAGCGTTGTCCGTCAAACACATATATGCTCCACAGTCGTTTTTCAAGGTTCAGAGGATATACAGAGATCACAGCCAAGAAGAGAGCCCCACCATGGCCTCGAAAAGTACTGCAATAGTCACGAGTACATTCAATCGCTGCACGTTCTCCCGAATGACTGTAACTTACGGCGCATTGCTGCAGAAGTGGAGGTTTCTACGGAAACTCGGATTTCTGAACTATACGCAATGATAAAAGGATTCTGTTGCTCACATAAGTTTCATCAGTTACTATGTTTGAATCGTTCAGGCAAAACTGGGCTCATGACTGGGGCATTGCGTATTCTAGTGTTTTGAAGGGACTGACAAATTGAATATAAACATAGAAGATGAACTGTGTAAAAACCCCTTTATCAAACTGCAGATTTACGTACCTCTACGGACGTGAAGGAAATCAATTTCCAGATCACAAGAGGTGAAACCAACAGCTGAGGCAAACCCCGCCCATAGAGGTGTTCACTTCACACACAACAAGCCGGTTATTTTTTTTTGACTGGCTCTCAAACTAATTTGTGCTCCTCTGACGTAACGCATCTCTGACTGACCATCATAATAAATAAATGAAGTAGGAAATACATTTAACACACCCCCGCCCATAGAGGTGTTCTCTTCACACTCAACAAGCCGGCTATTTTTTTTTGACTGGCTCTCTGAACTAATTTGTGCTCCTCCGAACGTAACGCATCTCTGAATGACGAACAAATAAATAAATAAATAAATAAATAAATAAATAAATAAATAACATTACTGTCCTCAAAGAACTTAGTGAATTGCTTTCCGGGAAATTTCGCCGCCCTTCAAATATAAAAAATGTTTTTTCTTTTTAATTTTTATTTTTCAATATTCATAGCAGAACTTTCTTTCTTTATATGTAGTGTGTAGAAACAAGAACATCTAACATATTAACATGACGATCAAAACAGATCCGAGATACTAAGGTACGTAATAGCTTTAGGGTAATTCAAGTTAAAGCCTATTTAAAGTGCAAAATAACGTCCTCCGGGGTGGGTGATTTGGCCATCACAAGCCAATGACGTTGGGGGCAGGGCGAATGGCCAAAACTGGGCAGATGGACGTGGACACAATCACAAACAAAATGAACCGGATACCGTGGCTCCTTATAAAATCTTCTATCAAATCAGGTTAAATATTATATCAATCGATAACGACACTTAGCATTATCGGCAAACGAAAAACATCATATCATATCATATCATCATATACATAACGACTATTAGTTATTCGATCACATCCATAATATACGGTGTGATTCGTACTCACCAAGGCATACTAGTTATTATTGCTAATGGACATTTGAGTAACGGGGCTGGAAGAAAGTTAAAAAGTGCACAAAATAATAACTGACGAGGCGGACGCAAAAACACAAAGCGCACACGATTACAGTACTCTAACTCCTTGTACATAACGCACATACTTCATCCTTTGGCGCGCGCGGATCGACGAAAGCGTCAGTCGCGTTGCGGTCGCGACGCCTTATCTGACGTCTTAGGAGACCACAACGCAACGCAACGCTCGCCTTCTCACAAAGTGGAAGAATGAAGTATGTGCGGACTCTAGGCGCGATTTAAGAGATCTGATCACAGATTGTTACGGACTTCACGGAGTACAGTAGTCTGCAGAAAATAATCGGTACATTGCATGAAAATGAACAACGTGATAGTGGCAAAGGGTATCGAGCTGGCAACAAACGAGAGTTGTGGTGTGTGAAGATGGTCAAAGAGTACAGATAGGAACCGAAAAAGAAATCGATAGGCAATCAATCAATCAATAACAGCAACAACTACATAGACCGCCTATTGCACAGTATTCTCTCTAGGCAGAAGCCGTGAATAAGTAGTAGAATATGGAAATAAGTAGAATGAACGATAGGTTGCGGGAATGTCAAGTCATTGAGCAGACGTACTACTGGTGTTGGAGGTGGTCTGCACGTTCGCACGATGTTCAGCGCTCTCACAATGCGATCGATAATCAGCCTGCGTACCCATTTTGCTCAAGCATACGGTACACTCGTAATGAATTTGTACCAGTGTGAAGACCTGAAAATAGAAAGGATAAAAAGAGAAACAAAAATAATGATCTCGAAAGCTAGATTAGGATTAAATTGATGCGGTAATTCCTACTCAAATATGAAAGTAGGGATGGGAGGTGGACTGCAAGTGGAGAAAAAAGGGAAGAAAATCGTGAAAAATGCAGAAATACGAGCTTCTTTGCTCTACGCTGCGGAGAAGCCTAGAGGCCGGCGGGCCGTAATAAGACTATGTGGTCATGTGAGATGGATTAGAGAAGTTCGAGATAGAGAGTATAAAAGCAAGCGTAGCAGATCAAATACTGCGAGCAAATAGATAGCAAACGGTGGTCGAAACGTGATATATTTTTTGGTGAGATTTGATAAAAGTTCTTAAAAGCCTAGCGTCTTCTTGCACGCATTCTGTAAGGCACGAAGGGGCGCGTACAATTCGGCAGAGGCGCGCACAACCTCAGGGTCAACCGTTACGTTGGACCGACGTTGGACCGACGTTGACCGCTCTCCGCGCCGGCATTCGCACTCGCCTTGCGCGAGCCGTCTGTGTCTCCGTGCGTACGTTCACTCTCGGCATTACTCTCACACGCTAGAGAGCCATGCGTTGGACTTTGTCCAACGGACGGTTGACCCTGGCACAACCCTTCCTTCTTGGAGTGACTAAACCGTGACTGAGCCCAGACCTTGCCTTTGAAAGGTAGCGTTTGCGATCAAAATGAGGTTTAAGAGACGAGTGTCTCAGCGTTTGAAGGACATATTGCTTGACTCATCCCAGCTTGAAGGCGCAGTGAACTATGAAAAGGCAGTCTAGTAGAAATCAAGTATCAGAAGTGGACAGTAGTGCAAAGACGGAGAAAAAACCATGGAAGGTTCAAAACGCTGGAAATTGAATCCCTTTTCCTCACTGTTCACACTCTCATCGGTGCTGCCCTCTCCAGTTTTAATGTTTTATGTTCGTATACGGCTAAGTGAGACCGGAAAGAGGGGCGTTCCGTGGCCGAGTCGGAACCGTATGGCTTAATAGCCGTGGGACATGTTTCGGATGCGATCATTGAAAATGGCCACAAATGCGAGTAGCTCTTCGTGTATGAACTCACTCAGGTTCATGGACTCTCAAACACTGCTTCTAAATCATAGCAGGCATATTGGGTTTAGAAATAGCGTGCATTTGGGTTTAGAAGGAATGAAGTTGAATGCTCGAATTTCTGTGAAAGGCTACAGCCCAATAATCCATTTCTTCAATGAAGAAATTGCAGCAAGCCTTTGTACTACTCACCGCGTCCGTTCCTTGACAGACAGTTCGTTGGTGATTCTTCAAAAGAGCCTCCTGCTGGAAGACATTTGTGCAAGAAGGACATGCCCACCCGACCTGGAAAAAACATATACTGCATCTCATTTTATCGATTCCTTTACCTAGCTCTTAAGTATGGCTACCGAATGGATAACAAGAATACTTAGCGCTGTACTCGCCAACTGGTTTATTTCGAACAGGCTTTTTTTATCAGGCCGTGGGTCTATCTTATGAGGCCGCTCCGGGATCAGGTGCGCTTATCTGTTCCTTACCTGCGAGCAATAGACAGGCGAACAAGCGTTGATGTCGCGCCCCTTTTGCGGCTTGGAAGTGCGGGACGAGGGCGCTTTAAGCTCGTCCATCCGCAACACACACCTTTGTCCCAAGCCGCTGCATCCCGATGGTCAGTTGCCATGTGAAGGTGCTCGAATAACGCAGGAGTAGTTGAGGCAGCGTTGCATTGCGGCGCAATGTCTTGGCACTGAGCAACTAAAGCTAGTTTCGTGAAACTCCCTTCTCTTTTCCAAATCGCCTCCCACCTCTAGCTTCACACTAACTAACGTTTTCCACACTCCCGTCACGCCGAAAGCTTGTCCTCGAGCTGGTCGTCTTATCGTGCTCGATGAAACCCGTGGCGGCCAATTGGATTGGGTAGGCCTTCATGTTTCGGTCATTCCGTACTGGTCTAGCAGTTCACGTAATTAGCGGTCTGGGCCCCGACTGTGCATGATCGCGCCACACTCGACGTCACCGAAGCTTGCTAACCACCTGCTCAGATACAAAATTTTGCATATCAAGGCTGTGAATTGAACTATTTCTATCGAACTTCTAGATTCGCTCGACCATTTCGTCTGTCTGGGACTGCAGGCCACGTTCCTTTCCGGAACGGAAAGTCACTCAAAGGCATGGGTCGACATAACAAAGCAACCTCCACCACTAAGTATCTGGGACTTGAACGGAGTGAAGCCACGGCTCAGCTGACATTGGAACGCGCTTGCCGACTCTCCTTGGCCTAAATTTTTCACGGCGATGTCCGCAAGGCACTTGTCTAGACTTGCCTTCACCACTGGGAGGTGGTACCTGGTTGGCATACGTCCTGAAGTTTATTAGCAGGGTCAGTAGCCTTATTGGTGGCTGGCACCGAGCCAGCAATGGCTGGCAAGTCTACAAATTCGTTTCGACATGCTTTCTGCTCGAGCCAGCCTCCTTTGCTGCTGTTGGAGAGAGGTGTTTTAATTTCGACCTTGTCAGCGGTTTCTTCCTGGAATTCTTTCTTCACTGGCTTTCCATTCGCTCTTTTCGCGCGTCTAATTTCGAATGCGCATTTCTGCGCGAGATACCCCAAACTTGATCCCGACCCGTGCCTTCAAGGTATGAACGCAGAAAACTCGAATTGAAAGTGACTTTGTGGTTTTTATTACTGATTGGTAAGTCCACTAGCAGCCTTTTTATAGCACTGAGAAATCAAAATACTCGCGGGAGGGGAAGAAGGGAGAGGTGAAAGGCGAAAGAAGCTCAAATATTATTTCAAAGGTCCCCCCCCCTTCCCCACCCCATCAACTCTTCCCTTAGTTGCACCTTTTATTTGATGTTTCTTGATAACGACGTGATTCGCCTATGATGTCACAGCCCAGCCCCTTACCGCTGACCTGTTCTTCAGATCCCTTCTTTTGGTACAGGGACACCCTTGTTAGGAATTAATATCTAACGTCACTCCTTGCCAATCACCGGGACACTTTTTTCTGCATTTTGCAAGGTAACGAGAGAAACGGTAAGACAAAAATGTGTGGAATGGTCATGTTCTCAGTACCGTATCACTTTGGTGTTGTCGTGCCTTTTGCGAACATTCGAGAAGATTCTTAAACCGATTATCATTGGGTGAGCGGTGACGGTAGTGTGAACCAGTTCTTAGACGAGATAGTTCGGTATCCTGTATGGTGGAATGGGTTCCTAATCAATGATTTGCTGATTTTCACGCTGCTAATTTAAAAAATCAATAGGGTTCGTCAAAATATGTATTAGCGCAATCCTTCCTGGCAAATCACGCAAGATACAGAACTTGAAGGTACCATTTGTGAGCTTCAACCAGCCCAAAGGACCTGAATTTGTCTTCGATTTGTGGTAAAGATCTCACCTCGACTTCCTTGTGGCAAAGTGTTCGAGCATCTTCAGCGTCCAGTTTCTTTCGCAATCATCAACTTCAGATGACTCTCTTGAGTGAATCTGAAAAATGGGAAATATTAATAGGTTCAGAACATGTACACTTTCAAGGGTTCAACGGCCAAGTAAAGCAATATTTGAGCAATAGTTCAGTCCAGCTCGAGCTTTTGATTGGGTGAGCCTTACGAAAAGCTACACGTAGAACATCAAGTATTAGATCAGAAAAGGGTAATTATTTATTTCAAAAGATGCACACGAATTTGTGACGCTTTGCACAAACGGGTTTACAATACCTTGAAGTTTTTATCGACACATATTTCGCAATGAAATTAGTTGGGCCATTTTCATCCGTGAACAGAAGAGAGCAGCTGTGCCCTTCCCTCAGCTCAAAGCTGCCTAAGGGCGCTAGGGGCTGCTGAGTGCTCTGGTTAAAGTAGTATATGTATACGTAGGCCTTCGTTGAGCTCGTCGGCGATAGCCGGTAGGTTGGCTCTACACTTCAATGACGTTGAGTACACTGGATTTGCTTCTGTTAGTATCGAATATTTCGGAAATGTTTTTTCTTCCCCAGACATCACATCAGTTTTAAACACGTTAGGGAAAGACCCGATTATCCCCGCCATGCCTGCACGAAACGTTCTCCTCACCATCCTAAGCGAAGTTATGCTTACTTGACGCGCGTAATGGCCAAGAAATTTCTACCCTCCCCCAATTTAAATATTCCGAAAAGCTCGTCAGTCGAGAAAAGTTATGCAGTCGAGCAGCAGCGAGGAACGTCAAAGCTCACACAATTTAAGTGGTGTCAACCTTTTTCCTTCTTCTACCTCATCACTTCCTCTTTCTTTCTCAACCCATCTGTGTCACCAACACATAAAACGTTATAGCTTTCTATGGCGAGTAGGATCTGAACGTGTTTTTCGAAACTGATGATATGATGCTTTTCTAGCGACTAGCCAAAAAGAACCTAAGAAATGACTAGTATCCGTCAATAAATTTACGGTACTGCATGATGTTGGGTAATTTTACCTTATACACCCTTGAAAACAGTAAATCATAAACAATCTACAAGTAAGATTTCTGGAATTCCTTCAAGACTCATCGTTACCAGCCACGCATTTTGCGAAAAAAGCTACCAAATGTTTGGATATCGATGGATCCACTTTATGGTCGTAATTGCTGGGAAAAAGCATGAATTTCTGACTGCTAGAAATTTGGCAACTAGCCAATCATCCTCACAATCAAACTATTATAAATATTTTGTGTATGCAGCTAACAAGAAGTTGCCTCCATGTAATTATTTAGTTTGCACTCTCTGACTTATTTGGCAAGGTTATCTATTAAGACCCACCTTGTGGAGGAAAGACCGGCAGTGATGTCCGATTTGAATTCGCATTTTTACAGAGTCAGGAATCTGAAGCATAGACACCGGTGTGCCGAACATAGCCGGATCGTAGACCAGAGGAAGCGCTGGAAAATATTGCAACTTTCGAGAAACCTCTCACGCAACCCCCAAACTACCATACCTCCTGGCATCATCCCGTTCATGAAACTGAATGGGAACCCGTTTAGATTAAGACTGCTCAATTGTGACGGCACGGTGGTTTTGGTTGGCCTGAAAGTGATATGAATTGCGTGTTGTGCCTGCAAATCAAGGACGTCTACTACCGTAATCGGAACTGTTGTGTTGCGCACCTTGCTGGTTGTGGTCGCCGTTCGCCACCGTTCTCACTAGGGAACGCGGCCGACGGGGTTTCCACTGGAGCAGCGTCAACCCTGAGCTGCGCTTTGAGGCCGTTCAGATGTTGCAGAGAGAACAAATGGTCCTGTAGCGTTATCCGTCCGCCATATTCCACACCACACATTGTACAGGACGTGGACGTCGATCGATTCACCTCTTCCTCACCTGAAACTGTGACTATAGATTGGGCGCCACATAACTGCACAATCGTCAATGGTAGCACCCTTGAAAAGTACTCAGATGTACGCTTACCGGTGGCTGACCGTGTCTTGCGTTCCTTGGCTCGAGCGTTTTGGAACCACACCTGCACCACTCGCTTGTGCAACCCGATTTCCCGTCCCAGGGCCTCACATTCCGTCATCGATGGAGTTTTGTAGTCACCGAACACGCTCTTCATCACCTAAATCCGCGATTTTTGAATGGAGAAATCGTCGAATCATTGTAATTATAATATGTAATTACAGTAGGAGTAATTGAGGTTCAGTCGGAACAAAGGAAACGTTTAGGGATTTTTTGAGCAGCAATTTTCCTTGGCTTTCTTACAACAACTGCCATTTATGAACGGAAATCGGAACAAAGCGTGCACGCAAATCCCGCCCATTTGGGTGCAAATCCATCCCACTGACGATCTTCCCAATTTCTGGGACAGATTGAGTACGCCGCATGGTTCACAGCCTACTCGTGGATGAGACAGACTGCTTACCGTGGCTGGTGTTACCGGGGCGTCCCCCAAGAGGCCGTCGCGCGGCGAAGGAAGAGACGCAGATGCGGCAAAGGACGAGTCGTAGTGGTACACTCTATTTAACCTGACGCCTAACCGCTACAGTATGCGCTGCGACTCGTCCTTTGCCGCGTCTGCGTCTCTTCCTTCGCCGCGCGACGGGCCTCTTGGGGACACCCGTATTACCGAATGGTTACCGAATAAGGTAAGCCGCACTGCAACTGCTCGCATCAGAGACCAACAGTTTCAGTTATTGAATGGATGGGTTCCTTTCTCAAAAGGAAGAAAGATTAAGCAAGGATAAGAACTGGGCTGTGGAGCGCATGCCCTGTCTCCTTTAAAGGGGGTGGGAGTGTTCTCCCAATATTGTGTTCACCTTCCTTAACACAGGGTGACGTTCTGGAACCCTTACCCCACGAGTTCTCTACGCTTTTCACAGTCCGAGCAACGTATAGCCCCGAAGAGTGCTCAATGACGAAGAGTCGCAGCGGCCGATCCTACAGCGGAGCCTTTAATTCCCCTCTCCTAAGTCAGAGGAGGATATGTAGCATCCAAAGTGAAGACCCGTTAGAGCACATCCTAAAAACCCTGCGTCATCCTAAATGGGACCGTTTGCTTTCGTTCCCCGCTTTAAAAATTCCTTGCTGCTTCTTAACTAATATTATCAGAGTGACTGAACCCACATGAACTTGAGTGGGAGTGAGGTGAGTACGATATCGCTTGTTGCTAGTCGGTGACCGAGATTGTGACGAGCTACCGGCATATGAAGCAGGATTCTCCTCGATGAACTCTGTCGGGTCGTCGTCTGATTGGCCCAGAAACGGTGACATCGACAAGGTGTCGCGTCTGCAATTGCACAACCATGAGATTACAGTAATCTATACAATCGTGGCAAAAACTTACTCCTGAGAGGCACTGCTCAGATCAAGCGCACCGGCGAGATCTTTGTTTTCGGTGGTGTTGGTGGGGGGAATGAGGACAGGAACCTGAACAGGAACGGAGATATTCTGTCGAAGGTCGCTCGTAGATGACGTGGCGACGCTTACGTCTTCAGCATTTGGCAGTAGATCGACATCGACCGGGGTCACCGAGTGTTGCTGGGGATGTCGCGCTGGGATATGCTCCTGGAGTGATTGACGGCTACGGAACAACAGCCCACAAAACGGGCATCGCTTGTGAAACGTAGACGACGGAGAGGTGTTTGCCGATTCACACTGGAAGTATTAGGTATTTCGAAACTGCCCAGGCTTAAAGTATAACTTCCTTACCAGCTTCAGAAGCGCTTCAGTACTCGATTTACTCGCACCGAGAAGTTTCGCCAGATCGGCTGGTTTGGCATCGCTTATACTGGCGAGAGCGGTCTGTTGGATGAGCTGGGCCTTCTCCTCGTCCGTGAGTGACTCCTCAACGATCTGAAACCACAGCTCTACCGTTGGACCATTTACTTTGTCGTGGCTAGAATTCATGTAACCTACTACTAACCTTGTTGTCATTCGCCTGCGCCTGGCAGTCATCCTTGTAGCACTTTTTCTGTTGATGTTGAATAAGCTCGTAATAACGTTGGAAGACTAGACTGCACCTGAAAAAGGAGCCCTGTAGAAGATTACTACGACCTAGGCTAGCAAGTAAACAGCTGAAAGTTATAGTGCTCAGCGTTGGTATGTTCCAGCTTTGATCAAT
>MU869126.1:7003-52437 GCA_036418205.1 Ostertagia ostertagi
CCCTAACTTAAGGTTAGCTCCTTAGCATCAGGACCAATTACACATGAAACACAGACATTTTAGTGCAAAGAAGACCAAAACCAGGAGCGGGACAAAAGGAATAGGTATGTTTTACGCACGAAAGGTCCTCCTGATTTGACAAGCGAAAGCTGGCTCGGATGACTGCAAAACTGTTTGCGGCCCTCGCCCGGTGGTCAAATGGGATTTCATGAATATCCACAAACATCGCCGATGACATTCTCTTTAGGCTATGACCAAGACTTGTGTATAATAATAGACTCATCACTCAAAGAAATTTATACGACACGAATTTCTCGTTAGAACAATTATCACATTATACGCGTTGTGATTAATCACCGCAAGCTTAAAAAACGTAGCTAAGTCTAGTCTTCGCGACAGGACAACAATACAAGACAAAAACCCTAATCAATACATCGATATTTGGCTCACAGATATTTAATTATAGATCCCTTGAGAGCAAGTCAAGTAAACGACCAGCACAGCTCGCATAATTTCTAAACACGCCTCGCAAGTTATTAATGAGAATAATATACAAAAAGAATCGCTATTATGAAAAATAAAGAGGCCATAGAGGAATCATTCTGGCGTGAGAAGAGCTGAAGCTAGAAAAAGTGAAAGAAAAAATATCTACAGAACATTTGACCGGCGATTTAGTATGATCATAACGACCACGAACAAAAAAAAACTCGACTATTCAATGGAATTCACAAGTATTTCTACACGCTACTGTACTCATCACAATTGTTGGACATACTGGAAACACATCAGAGATATGATATTGATGATTACTTACTGGTCAATGTACAAATAGGAAAGCAGAAAAAAACTAGTTGATCACATCAAAACTAGCTGACTTCAAAATAGGAGATGCGGAGTAAGAAAAACCAAACACACATGCTAAAACACTCAGGGTCTCAACGATCGACTAGCTATGATCAATGACGCCTCGTATAACTTACTCTAAGCGCGCGCTTTATTTTACTCAAAAAATTAAAAATGTACTCGTATTTAATGATAAACTAATAAGCATCACAGCATCTATGATTTCTGTTCTGATTTTGAAAACATCACACTAAAGCTGCCAATGTTCAGCGAAATCCACACAGAGTGCTTCCAAACGATTTACAGCGTTTTTGTATGAAAGTGATCCGGTGAGAAATGACGATTCGTTCCCAGAATTCTGAAAAGAATATATTTAAGTTGAATATGATAGCAAGTTCAAGTAACACTGAGTTAACCAACCATACCGACGCGATTTCGCTAATATGCGCGACGAAGCCCGTCGTGAACATCAACCTTCTTGATACCCCCAGCAGACCCGCTCGCGCGGAAAGTTGAGGGTCAGCGACGGATCGCGCCGCATATTTAGAAAATCCTCAAGTTGAAATAGAATCCATTGCATCTTCCCCGACTCTGTCTTCTTGTCCGCGCATGGGCCTCTGAGGCTGTACCGCGCCGTGTTCTGGATGCTGCTATCGCAAATCAGGTAATGAAATCCACCCCATCAGCGATTACATCAGAGCAAAACCCCCTCAGCATATGACCTGGAATAACCTTGGTGGACAACAGAAATGTAGCTTCCCGTGAAAGCAAACCATCCGACAAGAGTTGGGCTTGCAAGCAGGCTGTTTGATTTATTCTCCCTTAGCAGCTTTATGATCTGGCCACCATTCTTATCTCTGTCTGCGCTCTCTCCCTCATACTCCCTCTCTGCCTGACTTAGTTTACATTCCCTGTGCGTCAGGCATGACGAATAGTGAGTGCACCTTAACCATGGTTTTTGACGGATTTCCCCTCATCTTTTTCTTTACTGGCGACCCACTTCGCACCAATACATTCGCATTCGCGTGCAAGAGCCACACCAATGTGATCCTGCTTTTGAGCTTGAAAGCCGAGAGATGCTTATTGGAGGCATGTGCAATGCATGGATGAATGAATAGCAGGAGGAGTGTTTTCAATAGTCGAGCAAGTCACAACGAATGGTGCCAGACTGAATGAACGAAACTTAGTGTTTCCATCATCTCGAAGAGATATAATACTTTATTGACCCACCCGGGTTGAGTTCAAAATTGCTTACCCGTACCACAATTGTGGCAGAGGCCTTACTTGTTTTATAGCACCACACAGATTGACGAAAAACCTTACCTGATGAATTCCTGGCAATGCTTTGCTTTGCGTGGCGAGCGCATAAAAGAATGGTCGCAGTTCTTCAAAACTTGTTAACATCTTCATTCCACATAGCGACGGCGACAGGTGCTCCAATTCCTCCGGTGTAAGTTTGCCGAACTGAAACACATTACATTTGAAATGATAATCAATTTAGCATCCGGACGCTGACAGGCAATTACCAATTCCAATCAAACCGATTGTGAAAAGGAGCGTTACATCATGTATGGAGCAACTTGCACTAAAAGAAAACACCAAAATAATAGAGGCTAACTTAGTTCGTATAGTGTAATTTAATTCGCGCCGCAACCTTTAAAACATGTCAGTCTTATCGGGCACCGAATTCACGAAAGCCCAATGGCACCTGCCAACAATATACCGATTGCGTATAGTAACTAAATCGAGAACAGAAAAGCATTCTTTTTGAGTCAATTTTTGTGATATCTCTCCGCAGAAAAAACGCCTAAAATTATGAAAAGCAATGATGCTGCCTTTCCGGTTGCTTGAACGTGTCGTTGTAGCCAAACATCTGATACGTTGCAAGAATTCAATTTTTCAAAAGGCATAATTTTGAAAGAGTCGAGGCTCCAACAACAAACAAAAATTAACGTAAATGCTTTCACAAACATTTGGAACTGTGCAAAATATCCGGCAGGCAGGGTACACAGTGTCTCAAGCATTTTACAAGCGGCCAAATAGAGCTGCATCCAAGCGTCATCTCTAGCACAGCCAAGATCCTCTATACCATTTCCCTCTGCGCACAGCTGTTGCTCCATTTGTAAAAGAACATGGACCTGAAACAAGATATCAAAATGAAGTGAGGAAACGCCTGTAAAATGCATGCCCTCCCAAATAGCCCAAGAAGCGACGTGAATGAAGCTCTGGCAGTATTCAGATGTCATTTTATTACAAATGGAAGAATAACAAAAAGGCATACAAAAACATGTGGCGGGTTCAACCAAGCAAAGAAACAAAAAAGAAAATAAGCAAGTAGCTATAGAAGTGTAATTCTTAATGAGAATAGACGCTTACCAATTCAGTGAGATAATGGGCCATATCCGACCAGACTGGGTGGCCGCAAACGTAACAGAAGTACTCGAATACATAGAAACACTGCCGACCGTATTGATGGTGACTGTGAGACTCGAAGATTTTCTGACAAACGCTCTGAAAGCAATAAACAAAATCCTTCAGCAGTACTGCGAATTGGCATGCTTCAGCGCTTAGGACTTCGAAATCGACAAAGTAACACATTTGTCGAAAGCACATGATCTGCGCAAGACCAGCGGAGCGAGACGTCCAATCACTTGAATACTGGTTCATGTCCGTGATACTGATCCAACTCAGATCCCATAACAACAAATGCCAATCTCTTCACCGCCTGAGCTCTCGCTTCGTACTCCTGCTCTTTTGATGTCATGATGCTGAACGACGCATTCGGTGTGTAGGCTATGCTTTCTGAAACGCGCAACATTTGAGGAGCCATATTTGCTAACGAAAGCTTACTACAATTTCAATAACAATTACAAATATCACTACGATTCGATTTTCAGAAAAATAGAATTTTCAGAACAAAAATATTACATACTCCTCTTTGGAGGGAAACAGGAAGATGGGAAGAACGATCGTGGAGATCGCCTGCCTCCCAAACTGTCCTTTTTTAATAATGCTTAGGTAATATAATGACTAATAGAAGAGAAGAAATGAGAAAAAAGAAAACGCGGCAGCTGATAGAAAACTCTCATAATTTTTTCGCAAAAACAAAAGAAAGGAAAATATTATATAAGACCTCACTGTTATTGTTCGCAAGATGAAGGGAATGAAATACTTACTCAGCAAGTCCTTGAATGAGGTCTTATCATGCGTCATAAGATGATCTGTTCACAATCAACCACTGCTTCAAAGACTGCATATCCATTTTGAAGAATGCTAAAAAACGATGAAAGTGAACGAATTGGTCGATAACTGCAACGATATGCGGAAAAGAATGCTTCGCTAAGCTCACATGAATCAAGTAACAACTCTAGCGTGGTCTTCTTCCAAACAGGACGCATATAACTGAAGGAGCTCATCGAAGCCAAAAGTTGCGAAGATGCAAGGAAAAACCGAGAATTGCGAGCACTAAAAATATGATTTGGAGAATGAAGGTACGGTGCGGTAGAAGAAACTCACTTCTTTGCTTTCAAATAGGGAACCACATTCCCCCATACGGCATGCAGCGTAGGTAACAAGCGCTCTTTATCGTCACTCTTGCACACGGAATCTACTAATTCGGCCAAATTCTGGAATAATATGGGTTAGAGGAACGACGCTTAGATCATGATCACAAAATCTCCTTTAAGAAATCGGTAACGTTCCGGAATTTCGTTTCTTACTAACCTCTGCCAGTATAAAAAGTGCCTGCGTGCTATGGAGCTGGATCTCTTTTGTTGTTGTTGCTGTCCTTCACGGAACCACGTAAGTTTGGAACTGCTCTTCTTCTCAGTGAGGGAAGCAATATTGCTACCGGTATCCAACGAAGAAGGTCTTAACATCTCTTGTAGTAACAAATAGCTATAGGTCTCAACGAAGAATCAGAATACTAGATGTACTACAGCGAAAGATTAATGGTGCATGTCTAAGTAGGAAAATTAATTGAAATTGATAAGCGAATTCTTGGGAGAGGAAAGATGCAACACACCGTGTCATCAGCGAAAGCGTCGAACCACGCATGGAGTTTTGCTCTGATGGGTTCAATGAAGGCAGTGGAGTATTCAGCGGCGTGCTCGTTTCCACTGAGGGACTAGCATCTTGTGAACAGGACCCTCCAAAATAGCATATCCCGAGATTCGTCATATCAATAATGAAAGCTGGTGCACGACAAAAGACAGCACAAATCTCCCAGTCTTAAGCAGGAAAATGTAAAAAGCAGCGTTAAAGACATTGTTTAAAAACGACAATGTGAATTGGAATTCTGTTAATAGCGGAAAGTTAGGAAAAATATATGATGGGTTGCTGATACCTTGATCGTGTTTGACAACGAGCGTCCTTTTCAACCACGTAGTTGTTTCCAGCTGCCAACCAACGATAGCATTTACAGCTTCCGTCAGCCTTTGAACCGCATCTTGCACAGCTCGGGACATCGTCTTATCTTCAACGATATAAGAGACGCACCAGCACATCGCCACATAGTCGCACAGATTTCTGAAAAAAAATATTGATATCATTCTCTAGAAGGTTTTCTAAACACTGCTCCTTCGACATATTTCACGGAAATCAACAACCAAATAATAAGATTAAAAAAAAAAATAAAATGAAACTTCTATAACACAATGGAGCGAAAAAACGGGTCTCATTTCAAAATGCGTAACCATGACATATTCACAACTCACATATACAGAAGAAATACTGCACGTGGTGGTGAGCAAATTGCAAGTGGAGCATCAGCAAACAATGATTGGAAAGGGGACCAACACGCTCGCAGCTGTGCTGTTGGTAATGCCTTTATGCAGCCGTGTACCAGCTCAAGCAAAGGTGCTTCAGTGGGGAACGTTGCCTGAAAGTGAAAGATTGAAGTGTTACATTCCTTGAAAACCACATTGAATTGCGTTGCCCTACTACTACCAGACGGCACTGGACAAGAAAATCACATTCAACAACACAATCTACTTAAAACGATTGGTAGAGCTTTATTCAAGGTGAAAAATAATCACTAAGGAATTCAGTTGTACTCGTGAACGAAGTGTGAGCCTTCCAACAATGTACAGAAGAGGAAGATGCGTTTCAATTACAACTCGATCCTATTTGCAGTTATAGCGCTCTCGAAATAGTCTCATATATCGGGAATACAAACGCAAAATGTAGCAAATGAGAGAATGGGATTGATCTCGTTCGACAAAAAAGTATGAAGGTTACATACCTTCTCACCAGCTCCAAGCTTTGTTGCTTTCACTCCTACTTCCTTTAGCGTTTCATTAACAGCTGCTATCAGCTCTTCAAACGATATCACTTTGAGACTCAGCAGCAGGTTTGCTATATCGTGTTGAACAGGTGTATAGTGGAAACTAGGCTGCAATAGCGAACTATCACGCTGAAAACTGGATGTTTGTTTGAGAAGCCTGCGAGAAGAGATTGAGCAAAAATCGAAGTGCTTTACCCATCAAAAACTTCGAAACCCTGACCTGATCTGGATCCAGTTTCTTTAAGGATGAAGCGCCTGCTCCAGAGCGAGTCAGCCATACCAGAGAAAGCGCTGTGAGGAAAGCTTGTTGGTGATGTTGAGCTATGGGTGAAAAGCAGATCAAGTATCAATCGTCGAAGATGCTGAAACAATTCTATTACTAGCAATTACACATAGGAGTTTCGAGATATCCACTGCACTCTCTACCCACTGAATATATGGAAAGAACAAGTATTAGAAAAGCGGACAGGGTGTTAGCGTTTTCATTTTGTTGAGCTACAGGAGATTCGCTCCCTATGCCCTAACCCTTGGTAAAAATTGAAGGAAACTTCGACTCTGAAAGCAGCATGTGCACTCACGGTCAGTCGCAGAAGTTCACACTGCTTGCTCCTTCATTTCACTCACTCACCGTCCACAGATGGACACCCCGAGAAGAGCATGAGCAGAGCACTTATCTATCAGTAATTTCTATTTGATATAAGCAGCAAAAAGCACAGCTAAAATTTCAGAGGGATGCTGAATTTATGGGTTATGTCAGTTAAAGCAACAGTCCAGGCAGGGTTTCAACTACTTGGTCATTAGGCGGTCAAAACATGCCCCAGCCCAACTAAAGTTTATAGGAAATGTCTTTAAGTTCAAAAACCTACCTCTAAAATGCGCTGGAAGGGGTCGAAGTCCTCTTGGAGGGGGCGGATCACCCATACCGAGGCGGATCGCTCAACATACGCTGTGCAGAGCGCGTGCTCGACTAGCGGTCGTTGCGGGACCGCCGCGCTGTATGAGGTCGATTCTATAAGAACGCAACTGAAGCGCTTCAATTACGATTGCTGGCAAATAGCCATGTATTTGCAAGAAAATGCATGTATTTGCAAGAATGCATGGCTATTTGCCACCAGTTGCAATTGGAGCGCATGTACTGCGGGCAGGTTCGGACAACTCGTCCAACACACGTCTCCCTAAACGGCAGGGGGAGTCCCTGTCTAAGCCCCTGCCCGACGTTTTTTCTACTTTTTCTTTCTCCATTGACCAACTTCTCACCTGCAACGTCATTATAGGTGGTCCTTACCCGCGAATTCGTTCCTGGATTGTTGCTTTAAGTCATCACCACTTATGCGTAATGGAAGAGTGCATAGGTGGGGATGACAGAGGTATGCAGCCACGCGCTACCCCTTTGCCCATCGCTATCTTCTGAGTACCCAAAAGGAACGCTCATACTTTAGCTAGAAAAAATGCAGCGCTAGCATGCATGTTTCTTCACCGCCGTTTTACAAAACAGTTACATATCCGAAGATGGGTAGATGGGGGGGGGGCGAGTTTATATGAGCATACATCCTCCTCTAAGACACAACGCGGGCAACTCTATGTGAGTATCACCTGTGTCTAACACTAGCTGGCCACAGCCAAACTTCGAGTTCTGCCAGGACTAAGAGCGCGTCCTGGAAGGTATTTAAGGTGCCTTCAAACATCCTTCCACCAATGGCGTCTCCAAATGGCTAATAGCGTTCAACGTTTACTTCCCTCGAAAAGGGAGATAGCACAAACGATTCGATAGATTCAGAATTTTCAAAGTAAGAAAAACAAACAAAATAAAACGGTAGCGTTATCAAGAAAGCTAATTCAAACCTGTGGTGATCCTAACGGCAGACGTGGTTCCTCCTTGCTTCTCACCACAGTCCATAAATCACAAATAGTAGCAAGAGCATGAGGAAGTGATGTGAGCATATCATTACGAGCTTGTCGTAAAGCTATACTACCACGAGAGCCGTCCATTTTGGAAAGATTCACGCCACCATTCTAGAACAGTTGAAATATAAATTCATCATTTTGAAAGCCCCGTTTTGGTTGCACCTACGGAAGCGGAACAGCATGCGCAACTAAATCTACAGATTAGCTGATAAGAAAATTTTTACGTTCGCACCGAAGTTGAATCGCTAAAGCTGAACACCTTGACAAGATTGGAAAACAGCTCAGTAGCACCTTTGGTACCAGGAATCACAGCCATCGCCTAAATGCAATGGCTACAATCAAAATTCTCAAAACCAACCTCCGCTCCTCTCCAAAATAATAGCCCAGCCACTACCTGCCCAACCATGCCACTACCACCACCTCCGCTGCTTGGGCACAGGACTAGGTGTTGTGGCTTGAATAGTTGAGCCAGCAGCATGAGCATCGATGACACAAAAATGCACCAAAGTTGTAATCGTCTCCAAGGTCTGAAATTTCATTTTTATTCAGCACATACCTACTTGGACACACCATTTTGAATCGCAAAATTCAAATGAAGAACCTGAGAAACCAACCATAAGTGTGAAACAGGCAGGATAATCACATGCATTATCCGGAACAGGTGACAGCGCGCTGTCTGTATCCTTGATATTCGGGTAACACACACTTATAGCTGTCTCGATATTCTTACAAAGCTGTTCAACGACTCGCACCATAACAGTTGCTAGCGATCTATAAATAGGGTTTACATCTTAACAACACAGTTTTTCAAAACGCATTTTCAAAATGGCAGGATGATGTACCTCTCCATCCACGGCAGAATTTGAACAACGAACTGGAACCACATCTCATGCCGTTCTGGGCGCTTTTTCAAAGCATTCAAAACGATCAGCAGGAAAGCTCGAAGTTCAACCAACGATGGACTAGGCTCTCGCAGAGTTCCCCGATGTGCAGGTGTATTGTAGATCTGCTGCGCAATGCTCAGTCGATTTGTCAACATACCAGAAGTGTTCTAAAAACGAGAAGCGTTGTGTAAGTCGACTCGGGAGCGCATCAGAAAATTAAACTGCTAAAATTATAATTTTTGATCAGTTTTGTTTGTTATTTATCTGTGTTTTACACCCCGGTTCTGTTGTAAATGTTTCATAAGAATGCTGAGCTATGAGCAAAAGTTTCGCCACCCCCCCCCCCTCCGGCTGGAATCGAGCCCGCACCTCTAGCTTCACCTCTCCTGGAAGCTTTTGACAAGGACTAATCATAAGAGCAAATCTTCGTACCAAAAAAATGAAACACTCTAGTTATAGAAAAAATGTGAAATAATGTACTGCAACAAGGAAAAAAATAAGCCGGCATAGCATTTAAGAGGATAAAAGTTACCATAAAAATGAAACAATACCACGTCTCCAAATGAGGAGTATCCATTCTTGATGTCGCTCTCAAGACGAATCGCTTGGGCAGTAACACCTAACAGTGAGCGATTGTATGCTGACAAAAGCCCTGCTAATTTGCTTCCCATGTTGGATGATCCACCTTCGTTGAACTCAGCAATCGACACAGACAGAGGCATTCTTAAACATAAAAATATTTCTTGAACCCATTAAAATATGGATATGAATAATACAATACTACATAAGTAGCAACTGATAACACCACTTACACTTGTCCTGCTTCTGCACTGGTCCTTGGATCGTGAACCGCCGTGAGCAGCGAGATGTTATACGAAGTTATACGATTCGATCTTGACAGAACAGATTGAACGAACGTAACAAATGGTCGCGATTGCTGCTCACAAATCATACCACTAAGCTCTCCCAGTAGTTCTGACAAGAAGTCAAGCGCTGCTATCTGAAAATTAAAACAATGAAGGCCGAAAATACAGAGGGAAAAAACTGATAGTTTCCCCTTTGCCGACAAAATTATTTCAAGAATATCTTTCACAACTTACTTTGCACTTCCAGGCCATCACCAAATCCGACTGGGTGACAGGACAGATCGGTGAGTTCAAGAAGAATGATCGCAGGAAGTGCAGCGAGATCTGCAAGCATTGAGAAATGATCTCCCAGAAATAGCGAAGTAGTGAAAAACCTCTACCGTGATCAGAAGCTCTAACAGCGTGAGATGCCGTTGTTTGGAGACATCTTCTTCGCCAGTGACACCCCAGAAATGTTGTCCGAGTATGGCTCGAACGTGCTTCGCCATCAAATCAACTAGTGACACTGTCAATGTGGAACTAGTACCAATGCTTTCTCCATTCTGAGAGGCAGTTCCAGAAGAGACTAAGCAACTAAAAAAAAAAAATCAAAACCAAATTGGCCTGACTAAGAAAATCAGTATTACCTCAAAAGCATACGATTCGTTACAGGAGAACCTCTGGGACATAACAAGGCAGTTAGTATACGTAAGGCCGTTTCGGCTCGGCCCAAATCACAACACGTCCACTTTCCCCGTACAACAGCATGTGAACATGCAACTCGTGGAAAAGACTGACTCCGTCTACACCACCTTCCACTGACGGTCGTAAGAAGCTCAGTTGTATCGAAAGTTCTGAATTAAGCTTATCACTATGGACTACCCGCTGTGAGCTGACACACTACGAACTAGTTTCTGTAAGCGTAAGATGACATCATTTAATACTACAACTTGATATCCTTTTTCTGTCATGCCTGGAATAATGCTCTCCTGAGAATCTTCGACGATGCCCCTTCTTGAACCTAGAAATTATTGATATCAAACAAGAGGCACAACAACGTAAAAAGTTACATAAACAACTATGGAAAATTCCCCGAATAAGAACAGGTTTCTGACCTCAGTAGGAATGATCTACAGTAACTTTCCTTACCGGGCGACTGGATCACTGACGATCGGTGCCGGTCGCTCGCCGCTTTCATGCCGAGGCCGTGCTGTGCTTGCGGATATTGAGGAAGACCGCTCCGCCTCAGACTCCTCATCAGCTCTAAAAAAATTCCAAATCGTGGATACAAGTATGCGCAGCATAACATCGCTCTAGTGCAAACGTAATCAAGGAGACTAACTCCTCTTTAATTGAGGTGATCTGTTTCATTATGTAGTATAGTAACAAAAGCTGCATTCAGAAAATTGCTCATTTTTCTCCTCGAAAGCGATGGAGTATTTGTTGTAAGAGGGTCTTAGAAAAAACTTCGCTGCGAGTTTTGTTGCTCAAAAAGTGAAACTCAGAAGAAAAACAATCAGCTGGACCTTACCTAAAGATCACAGCTCCTCCCTCTGGAGGAGCATTGGCCAGAGCAGATTCTAGTCGGTGCTGATGATCGAGTTCGCTGTCTTCCTCCTCCACAACACAGTCAATCAGGTACTGTAGCGTTTCCACAACGCCAGCTTCAACACCATCCATGGAGATTGAAAGCGTGTCCAGAGCATCCTTTACAGTGAGTTTAACGTATTAATGAATGAATTCCAAACAATGATTCTAAATGACCACTCCAAATTAATTATCACAATTTACTGTGTTCATCATCGAGTTTTGGGATATCTCCACCAGGAGCGACACACGTAGAAACACCTTGCTCTGAATCAGAAGGATCTGCTTCAGAAGACAAGAGAAGGCGATTCCGTAAATCGCTCTGCCAAGCCCTGCAAAAATTTACAATATTTGCTACAGACATTACAGTATCCTGCTGAAGTGCTGACACTCCGCTTCTTCAAAAGAGTACGCTCAATCCACCGTACGTGGACAAATATATAATACGAATCAGTTTACAAAGATTAGGATCCGTAATAACTTCGTATAGCATAACCCTGTGAACAGTAAGACGGACATCATAGTCGGGCGATGCGCAATCGCGTGCAATTGTGCCAAGCGACGGGCGTCGGCCCCGCCCCCATGTTCCAATGCAGTCTGGCTGCAAGTATCGCTTGTGCACTTTGCCGTCGCTTGTGCACATTGCTTGCCAATCGCTCGACCGAGAGCGACGGACAAGCGATGGAGCGATCGCGATCGCTCCATCGCTTGGTCCGTCGCCGACTATGACGTCGGTCTAATTACAAGTCTAATGGTCAGCAGAAGCAAAAATGTTACTAGCTAAAGCATTGCCGGACTTTTCTGACTACGACTTCTTTCAGGCTTGATCGGGGGGAAATGAGTGAGAAGAGCCACGAGCAACTATTGTTATACCGTAATGCATTAACGAATCTAGAGCACAAGATTAGCACGAAGTAGCACGAGCAACTATTTCTAGACGTAATTCAATCACCAGTAATACGTAGAAGCACCAGTGGAACCGACCCCTTCTACATAGACCGCAACTATATGGTAGTGAATATTTAAAGAAGAGAAAATAAAAGTTGCACATTAAGATCACAACCAGATGGAAAGGGCGGAGTAGTAGCGGTCGATAATAAAGTTGTATTATAAATGCCGAGTTGACCAAAAATGACAAAGGAAACAAAACAAACGCCAATGAAGCCCTTAAAAAACCCGTTCTCCCCGAAATAGGCCTGAGGTGGTGTGGCCGGAAGAACTGTGCGAACTAAATCGCTTCGATGCATTTATTGCTGGGTTCATGTCAACAAAAAGCAGCTGCAAGACATTGTCACAATACAGCGACAAGGGGATAGACAATCAAACGTTCTAATCAATAAAAACCAAATCAAAAAGTAGCAGCATTTTCTGATGGGCGGTTCAAAAAAAGCGGACTGCCACAACTATTCAAGGGACTAGGCGGGTTCTAAATGATTGTTGGCTTGCTTCACACACTTAATAGCGCTAGGTAGGGGCTCACATATATTGCTCAAATACGGTCCTACGACCACTCCCCTCCCTCTCGAGCGCAAAAATGACGCTATCAACGAGGAATGCTTGACCACTACTAACCCGGAAGCAGGCTAGGGATTCTAGAAAAGCGTTTCTTTCTTGAACCTTCATCATCTAGTACATCAGTCAAAGCAAGTGTTCCGATCATCTGATTTTCCACAATTGTTTACGTCCAAAATGAGTTGAACAGCTAGGTGGGAACGTGCCTCCCATCTGAAGCGGGTAAGCTTTGTCCTAACTACTTACTTGCCTGATTTTCACCAGAAGGGCTTAACTCCATTTTCTGATTTCGAGTCGTAGGGTATAGAAATTGCATTATGGAATAAGACCTGCTCTAATAAGTGAGAATAACCACGAAGAGCAGAGAATTTCAGTATTTTCTCTCTTTGGCAGTATATTGATTAGAACATAAAGATTTGGAAGATGGATGGTTCAAAAAAGGAAGCTGACATCACCATATCAGAACATGATATCATCATTTTGATAGTTCTACGCTGGCTTGGCTTCCAGTTTTGTTGACGATTCGCTTCTCCTGTCACTTAGCTCACCCTCAGGCCCTCATACATTGTGGAATGGTTAGAGGTGTGGGTAGGTGGATAACCGCATAGCGAATGTAAGATTTCATTAGTCAACACCCTCTTGGTTTACTCTAACTCCCTTATCATACCCTCTAATATGAGAGGAGTTTCGCGGACGAACACTCCGACTAGCAGCCCGACAGACTTATAGACCGACGAAGTGATGCAGCGGTTTAAATGGCACGATCCACTGACTTCCTCTTTCACCTCCCCTCCCCCGCCCCCCCCCCCCCACCATCCCGAAACTCATTGAGGTTTTCAGAGTTGAAGAGTTTGTAAATGGGAGTATAATACAAGTCAGTGTATAATATAGTGGTAATTCCTGATTTGAAACTACCAGAAGAAAACTGAAGGGGAAAATGGGGTGGGGGACATATCAAGAAGAATTTTGAGCCAGAAAGGGTCGCGCTCGACCCCAAATATGTCCAAGCGCAGTGATTGGCAATCGTTCCCCCTTGTTGCAGCTAACGTAAGGTCCCATAGATCTTCGTCTGACACCATCATTATTTTAGGATCATCGTTCAGGACCAGCTCCACCTACGCCTTTCATACCTATGAAGTTGAAAAATTTTTTATCCCTCAGAGCGAAAGTTCCGCGTTTTGGAACTCATATCGTCGGCGAATATCTATGCAGAGCATAGCGCTTTTCTTCAACACCTGATTAAGCCTCGTTCCTTTAAAGGAGCCCTCTTTTTCTCTCCGCTATCTTTTTTTACAGTTTCCGTTTGAAATGACCTTGTCAGCATAATCTTTCTTATTCTGTAACTAAATGCTCATTTTGCTGGTATACATGGTCCAAAACCCTCACCATTTACAACCTTCGTTTTTTGCTCCGCGCACCAGCGCTACAGCTCACGCGTCAAAGATGTGTTCTAAAAGGCGGTTTTCCATCCAGAGGTAATGCCTCAGTGGGGAATGCTCAATCGAATTCTGTGGTCCCAAGCGTTCTGGCGTTAGACTTCGACCAAAACTATGCGACATTTGTGTGCAATTGGGTCAAACTCCATGCAAGAACAAAATTTATAGCCCTATCTTCCCTTAGGGAGAAGATTCGAGAAATATCAAGCCTCACTTTCAGAAGGGGGTTCATAAAAGGTGTAATTGCGCCGGATATTAGATCGATATGACAACAATTTCCGCATGGGAAACATCCTATAAAAGGTCAACGAATCTGAATAAAAATTTAGTTCATTTCAAATTGAAAAATCAACTCGTCGAGGGAGACTTGGGGACGACGTCGTCAGACTAATTCGGAGGTAAGCAAACCAGCCCTTTTGGCGTTTCGGCTGGGACCGTATGCTGAATGTTGGGGAGGGGATGGGGTCCCCAACGGTCGACGGTTTACTTCAACTCGGTTGGTACGATAGGAGAGTACTGACGCAAGTGGTGCAGCTGGTCCAGCAGCTCCGCCAGAAGGGCTGGTTTGCTCACCCCAGGACTAAGCCTTGGAGAGGGGACGGACCCGTCCTCTCTTTAAGGCTTAGTTCTGAGGTAAGCACAATTGTGTGGTTTCCAAGGACCGAGTTGAAGTGGTCCGTCTACCGTTGAGACGTCCCTCCTCCGAGCAAATAAGCCACCAAAAACTGTGAAGCACGCAGCGCAAAAGGCTGGTTTGCTTAGTCTTAAGTCCGAAAAGCGTTCGTGTTTGATGGAAATTCAGTCGCGCTCAAGCAGGTGCTGATAATGGAAAGCGAGGCCGCGCGATTATTTCGAGCCTTTCTGATGTCATGAAGAATATCATGATTCGTCCAAACAGAGAAACATCCTCATAAAATATCATGAACTACCTGCACCATGGCGGATCTAATCGGAGTCATAGGCCATTAGTTAACCACCTGACCAACTTACAGTAAATTGTTGGATTAAGTTTTTTTTTTTCTGTTATTTAGATTTCTTTGAAACGCTGCAAAGGCAGTGGCACGAATGAAATACAAAACCGACATCAACAGTAAACAAAAATTTTTGTCTCTCTCTAAGCAAGGCGTTAGAAAGGCGCAAAAGCGGGAGGATTTGGCACCACACTTGCTTCAAGAGGGTTAAATAAGTTTGTTAAGCAAGAATTAGAAGGGAAACCAAGGCAACAATTTCTAACCCTTTGTGACCAAGAAAACTGGCCAAGTGGAGACCATCTAGAGAAAAAGCAAAATTATCTTGAAGATAATAGTAACGGGGCATTCGAGAAAAATGGAGTCCTAGCTCAGTACCGACCAGTAAAGTCGTCAAAGTGTGTAGAAGGGATAGGAAGTTAATAAATTGCTTTAAATAAGCGTTGAGGTGACTCCATTTATAAGTTTCATAGAGGAGGGAGGAAGAAGAAGTCAAGATTTGATGCAAAAAAAAAGATATGCAGAGCTGTTATTCACTTGAAGGCCGAAATTGATGGTGAGTATCGATAGAAATATTTTAAAGAATTGGAATGATCTACAAAATATAGCAACAAAATCAAAGAACAAAACCTGTAAAGGCGTAAACAGTACTTCTGAAACCTACTTCGACAGCCTCTTGTCTCGTAAATAATCCTAGATGATTCCATGGTTTCTTTGCTAGTCGCATCGCCATTTAGTTCTTCTAGCACCACGTGATCACTAAAATATCATACTACAGCTGCGATCTGCTTCAGAACGCCACCAAAGGGCCTGTGGGAGTGAGAGGCCAAGGAAGTATCGACGAAACTATGACTCGGTAGGAAATTCATGTAATGACAGTTGGCAACGAGTGCAGGCAGCTTGGACAGTATGGGGACGAGGAATAGACGGGGGGAATCAATGAGGGCTGGCGGCGGCCCCCCAGCAGGCCGTTCGCATGAGAGTGTGCGGCACTGTTGGAGGCCGGAGAGAGGCCAGCGTGGGGGCGAAACATTGCTGGTAGACCCGACACGACGCCCCACACTCTAATCGTTTCCCCTGCCCATACAGCCGCCACTGCACTCAAACCTGCCAGCGCCCCCCGCTGCATGCATTCCCGACGCAAAAGAGCTGCGCACCACTGAGAATGCATCCTCTTCAATACCTCGGAGGCCCAAGGTCGGCAATGGCGGGGCACAGAGCGTCGCATAAGGCACTCAAGCCATCACCGATAAAACATGCGAGGGCACATTTTCTTAATTTTGTTGTGATTGTTCTAACAGTGGTGAGGATTGGCAAATGACTACAGTATGACAGTCACAACTCGAAATCCGGAGAAATCCCCGAAGCTACCTTCGGAAGGGGATCCTTGAGCCCTGATAATGAAGTCATCATTTTTGGTGAAAGTGTCATTTGTTGCCATTTTCGGGAATTTGCGCCAATTTAGTGTAACACCTGTTTTCACCAGTCGCTGTAAAATTACGTACAGGGATGATTCGGTCCTTGATGGCGACATTTGGTTCTTGCACCGTTTGGGGCTGCCCTCCTACTTGTCAAAGCTTTCAGTAATGGACTAGCGCTCAAGCCCCATTGTCAGTCAAAAATGATAGGGGCCAAGCTAAATGCAGACTTTTACTGAAGTTGGTGGAAAAACATTGGGCTCCCAAATAGCTCAAACTGGCGCCAGTGTAATATGAATGTCATTCCGTGTTCAAAATACAGCGAAAATGGAGTTGGAGGGGCCATTCCATTCTACTGTGCGACTGTAATGTTCAAGATCAAGACGGCTATCCATAAGGATATCTGTAGCGGTAAGAACAAGAGCGTTGACAACTTGCTCGAGAAGCTGATTGATAAAAACACGTGTAGTGTCCTACATCATCGAGATCCTTCCCATATTGCACATGTTAAGTGGTCCGCCCCCGTAGACTCCTCCCTGCGTTACCCCTTCCCCTAGGCCTGGGCAAAAATATCCCGCTCTCGTCTTACAAGGAGGTCTTTCAGGGCAAGCCGCGCTTTTTGGAAACGGTTTTTGCATATTGTAGGGACGCATGTATGGACCACAAAACCATGTTTCGTTTTCGCTGAACGGTTTTAGTAGTACCAAAAAAGTGGTGAATATACTCTTGATGGTTCGAATCCCCCGCGGCGACTAAATTTTGCAATCAAGGTTGGCGGCCACTTGTTGGCTTCAAAATGGTCCTGACGATGAATTTGACATCTGATTTTGATATTTAGCGCGATTTGGCACCAAACCGTAGGCGCCAACCCAAATGCAAAATTTAGTCGCCACGGGGGAACATCAGCAGTCCCTAGCTTCCTTTTGGTACTGCTATCCGCGTTCAGCGAATGAAGCATGGTTTTGTGTTCCCTACAATTCCCTACAATATGCGACAAATCGTTTAGAAAAAGTGCGGCTTGCCCCGGAAGACCCTCCTTGTTAGGATCGTTTTTCTGCGCCATTCCAGGCCGACTCAACTTGTCGTTACCTTCGAAGCTAGTATAAATGAATGTTTTTGAAGCGCTTTTCTCACGTTATCAAAGCCCTCATCTTGACAAAGCCGCACAACACAAGAGAGTGACCCCTTCAACTCCATTTTCTCCCAACGCTTGAATCGCTCGTTGAAGGGAAAGATTTGTAACTCTTATTTTCCTTTGGGACCGCAAAAATCTTATGGGAGCCCCCTCTCCCGCTCTTCTTGTCTACCTGCCATTAAGTCACTTCCTTATACCCGGCCCACCGGGCTTGACATCTGTCATATACTCCACAGTATCGCGAAGACGGACATTCCCGCAAAGTCTAAGGTGCGAATCTTCCAGTTCTAATATTGGTTAAACGAAACAAACCTTAAAGGCAAAAGTCGGGCTCAATAAGGGGGTATTATGGCGATTGAAACTGAGTATAGAGATGCGAAGTGGAACGACAGTGGAAAAACTGAGAAAAACCGTCGACAAGGCCGTTAACAAAACCCTCTTTCCCACTAGCAGTGAAGGAGGCTGGCTTGGGGAAAGAGGCACGTACAAACAAGTTTTCTGGAGATGTCAGTCGTTCTATCGGTTGATACGGCAATCAACCTAGCTGATTTCACACGTTATGCCAGCCACGCACCACTTCCGGAGGTGGGCGGTCGGAGCGCCGCCAGGCGGCGAAGCGCTTAATACGTGCCCTGGAGCCTTATTACGGCGCCGTTTGGGATTCTGAGCATGGTAACGTCTCTGTGGGTGCGCAGCCATGCACAAAGACGACAAAAGGGATTGGTTTGGTCCATCAAGCCTGACTCGTGCCTTTAACTACGCCGAACGCTCAGTGACTACAGCCATGGCCCTTGCCGTGAGCAACTGTTCCACCACCCACCTTTTCCCGCACGTTAACAGCGCGAACAGACAAAACTGCAAAACTAGAACAGACTACGCGAAAATATCTGGAGTAACCAAAATAGTATGTAACTGTCTATTCAGAGAACCAAGGCCCGCCCACGCGACCTTCCCATCCTAAATCGCCTCTCATAACCTGTCTTCCTAATCATAAATATCAATTTCACAATATTCCAAATAACCAACAACGGACGACCGATTGAAAGAAAACTCTCTTTTAAAAAATCAAAATAGAACACTCCGTTTCATAGACGAACTTAATAGACTGTCTTCGCTATAAAGCCCGTGACTACTCACCATGAAGAAGCCACCACTCGACGCATTATTTCAGCCACTCCGTCGCTTGTTAGTTCCGCGACCTGTGAACGTGACTCAATGAATATACTCAGCCACCCTTAATGTGATGACTGTTTCAAAACCAATAGTCACACAATATGGTGTATGCGCGATATGTGTATGTGCAAGAGTGCAAGTATATGTATAACAACAATGACTGCGCACAAGTGGCAGTGCGAAATCGCACTCGCGACTCACGATAGCAATTCGCCGAGTATGTCACTGCCTAAAGCTTCCCCCTTTTTTAGCTTGGCAATTTTTTCCACGCCTGTCTTTAGTGGCCAAGTCGATACCTCAGATGCTCCTCTTCTCTACGTATTTCATGAAACTCACCGGCTCCTTCCTATTTCCTTTCCTTCACTCCTTGCATTTCTCCAACGCATCATTTCTCGGCTAAAAGACCTATTCTACGGACGGGTGAGTGCATGACTGTGGGTGATGTCGCTGGCCCACTTCTCAGCCATCTGCTTTCCTAACCATTCTTGGGCGTAAAATGATGCATGCCATAACGGGTTCTATCAACCGTTTGAGTAGCCCTCTAACCTTTTCGCGATCCTAACTTTACGCCAGCTCCTCAGCATCAGGAACAACAACACACTGGACCTCTTGGTGGTACAGACGCGATCCGGCTGCGCATTCAAATGGAAAGAGAACCACAGCACGCAGGATAATAGGAAAAAGTGCGTGCATACACCTGGAGGCCTCCATCTAACATAACAAACTAAAGCGGGCGCCGTAAAAAACTACTCCTTGGGACACCCCCACCACCCCTGCCTCCGCCTCACCTGCGAAAATTAGTAACTCCAAACAGAAACATCGCAACCCATGACATCACTATCCTTGGCTATGTACCACAAACGCACCTTTGAAACATAGTGCAATAAATCAATCAGACTCATCATCCACACCAGAAATTATATACGACCAGCTCCACCCAAGCATCCGAATTTCTCGTTAGAACAATTATCACATTATACGCGTTGTGATTAATCACCGCAAGCTTAAAAAACGTAGCTAAGTCTAGTCTTCGCGACAGGACAACAATACAAGACAAAAACCCTAATCAATACATCGATATTTGGCTCACAGATATTTAATTATAGATCCCTTGAGAGCAAGTCAAGTAAACGACCAGCACAGCTCGCATAATTTCTAAACACGCCTCGCAAGTTATTAATTAATGAATAATATACAACGAATCGCTAAATATGAAAAAATAAACGAGGCCATAGAGGAATCATTCTGGCGTGAGGAGAGCTGAAGCTAGAAAAAGTGAAAGAAAAAATATCTACAGAAAACATTTGACCGGCGATTTAGTATGATCATAACGACCATGAACAAAAAAAAACTCGACTATCTAGAATGGGAATTCACAAGTATTTCTACACGCTACTGTACTCATCACAATTGTTGGACATACTGGAAACACATCAGAGATGATATTGAATGATTACTTACATGGTCCAATGTAAACATAATAGAAAGAAGAAAAAACAGTTTGATGCACAGCGTCAAAACTAGCTGACTTCGAAAATAGGAGATTGCCGGAGTAAGAAAAACCAAACACACATGCTAAAACACTCAGGGTCTCGACGATCGACTAGCTATGATCAATGACGCCTCGTATAACTTACTCTAAGCGCGCGCTTTATTTCACTCAAAAAATTAAAAATGTACTCGTATTTAATGATAAACTAATAAGCATCACAGCATCTATGATTTCTGTTCTGATTTTGAAAACATAACACTAAAGCTGCCAATGTTCAGCGAAATCCACACAGAGAGCATGTTCCAAACGATTTACAGCGTTTTTGTATGAAAGTGATCCGGTGAGAAATGACGATTCATTCCCAGAATTCTGAAAAGAACACACTGAAATTGAAATACACTGGCACGCTCAAGTAGTACTCAGCTAGACATCTAATGAGACCGGCGAGATTACTGTGCAACGTCGCGCAACAGGAGTCAAAGCCCTCCCATCAGCCCCGTACTCTCGAGCTAGGAAACTTCAAATATTGCCCTTTGCATTGATCCATCTAGGAGCTCAAAAGACTGAATTTAAACAACACTTCGATTGCGGTGGCAGCCCATATCGACTGCCAGCCAATTGTTACTTTTCGAGCGTTTGTATCGTAATTTTTGGATATTCTTTAATATCAATGAAATAATCACACCACTAGTAATAGTAAGTCTGAACGACACATGGTTTTAACTAAAGCATTTAGATACCTAACTCGCTTCATTCCGTACTTTTGTTCCTTATCGTCCCGTTGCATGTGAAATAAAAAAGTAATGTAAGTTATCCCCTAAGAGACAGAATGTAATTCACCGTGGTGGTCTTCCGCTGGAACATTTGAGAAAAAAGGTCTTGATGATCCTTGGCAATCAAAAATCTGGTAGTTTCGCCTTCATTACCCTACACATGAAATTCTGCTACGATACCTTTAAAATCTTTAAGTATTATATATCCAAAGTTGATTGTACTCGTCATGTTTTTATTCATTACCTACCAAAAGTCACTGGTGAGAGGCGTGAGGCCGCGTAAAATCGCATTCGTCTCCACGGCGATCAAAAACCCGAAACCTACGCGTGCGTCGTGAATGGGTACTACGGACTGGTGTGAGAAAGGAGTTATATAACAAAGTGGTGGTGTAGCAGTGAGGCTCTCCTGTCATTTCGGGAAATAATCTTCGAGTCCATTGGTCCCACAAATTTTTGTGAACTGTACAAGACACAAAATTTTTAGTGAATTCAAATGCCAAAGGAATGATCAGTGCTAAAGTGTTCCTTAGGCAGGTGTCAGACTTTGCAACCTGCTGATTCGCGTTCGCTCGAGGCGAAAGGACAACGGTTTCAGCGACGCAAAGAAGCGATCATTTGCTGCCACATCGCTCCGAATGGTTAGTGCACTGCTAAAAGCACTGGTGCACAACTCACAATCTCCAAATCGCAAAACAATCGGACGATCCGTTAACGATTGGTAGCAAACATCTGACAACTGCCTCGCGCAAATATTACATCAGTCATGGCTGGCTATGTGTAAGGGTACCTAACGACTGAAGTTCGCCTTTGCTAGACTGTACTTCGCCCTAAGCCAAGCAGGCCGCATTCTCGGTGATTCACTGAGACATATTTAAAGGCACAACCCAAGCAGAGGTCGTGCTGAACGCGTTCCTCTCGCTTCGTAACATAGACCTCTAGTGGACAATCACAAATGTGGCGTTCCCGTGAACGGAAACCAACCGACAAGAGCACTTGGGCCTTAAGGAAGCTGCAGATTTTTTCTCTTATCAGGCTGTTGTCTGGCGCTCTCATCTGTAGCGCTCTCTCGCCTCATACTCTCCTCTCCGCGCTTAGTCTCTCATTCCCTTAGCACAGCCGATTAGGAAGGTGAGTGAGCCCTTAACCTAAGCGTTTTCGACGGATTCTTTTCCTTTTTTCTTTACTGCCGGCCCATTTTGCACCAATACATTCGCATTCGTGTGCAAGAGCCACACCAATGTGATCTGCCTTGAGCTGAAAAGCCAGGAAGATGCTTTTGGACAGCGATGTTCATGGGTGGATGAATGAAGCAGAGGAATGTTTTCAATATCAAGCGGCAAATCCAAACCAGCTCACAATAGCAAGTCACAAAGAAGGTGACCAGAGTGAATGCGCGATGCACAACTTAGTAGTTCCATCATCGCCAAAGATGTAATGCTTTATTGACCCATCCGGGTTGAGTTCAAAATTGCTTACCCGTACCACAATTGTGGCAGCGGCATTACTTTTTTATAGCACCACACAGATTGACGAAAAACCTTACCTGATGAATTCCTGGCAATGCTTTGCTTTGCGTGGCGAGCGCATAAAAGAATGGTCGCAGTTCTTCAAAACTTGTTAACATCTTCATTCCACATAGCGACGGCGACAGGTGCTCCAATTCCTCCGGTGTAAGTTTGCCGAACTGAAACACATTACATTTAAATGACAATCAAAGCATCGACCTCAGTGCAATTACCAACCATCAAACGATGAAAGAAGGTTACACCATGTATAGAGCAACTGCACGTAAAAGAAAACACCAAATATAGGCTAACCTTAGTTCGTAAAGTTATTTATTCGTCCCCGCAACGAAAAACAATGTCCAAGTCTTACTCGGCCACCTGAATTCAGCGAAAAGCCCAATGGCACCTGCAATAAGTCGATTGCGTATAGTAACTAAATTAGAACAGAAAAGCATTCTTTCTGAGTCAATTTTTGTGATATCTCTCTGCAGAGAAAACGCCCTAAAATTATGAAAAGCAATGATGCTGCCTTTCCGGTTGCTTTAACGTGTTCAGCTTTCGCGTTTTTACCAACATCTTGATTTGTTTTGCAAAGAATTTGAATTTTTCAAAAAGCATAATTTTGAAAGAGCCGGGGCTCCAACAACAAACAAAAATGTAACGTAAAAGCTTTGACAAACATTTGGAACTGTGCAAAATATCCAGCAGGCAGGGTACACAGTGTCTCAAGCATTTTAACCGCGGCAAATAGAGTTGCATCAAGCGTCATCTCTACGCACACCAAGAATCCTCTATACCATTTCCCTCTGCACACAGCTGTTGCTCCATTTGTAACAGAACATGTACCTGAAACAGATATTGAAAGGGAGTTAGAGAAAACACCTGTAAAATCCATGCTCCCCGAAACAGTCCAAAAAACGACTTGAATGAAGCTCCGCAGTATTAAAACGTCATTTTGTTACAAAAAAGCAAAAAAAAACATGAAGGGATTTCAACCAAAGCAAAAAGAACCAAAAGAAAAATAATTCAAGTAGTATAGAAGTGTCATTCCTTAATGAGAATAACCTTACCAATTCAGTAATCATAATGGGCCATATTCCGACCAGACTGGGTGGCCGCAAACGTAACAGAAGTACTCGAATACATAGAAACACTGCCGACCGTATTGATGGTGACTGTGAGACTCGAAGATTTTCTGACAAACGCTCTGAAAGCAATAACAAATTCCTTCAGCAGTACTGCGAATTGGCATGCTTCAGCGCTTAGGACTTCGAAATCGACAAAAGTAACACATGCGTCAAAGCACTGAATCTCGCAAGACCAGCAGAGCTGAGACGTCCAATTCACCTTGAATATCGTTCATTTGTCCTTGATACTGATCCAACTCAGATCCCATAACAACAAATGCCAATCTCTTCACCGCCTGAGCTCTCGCTTCGTACTCCTGCTCTTTTGATGTCATGATGCTGAACGACGCATTCGGTGTGTAGGCTATGCTTTCTGAAACGCGCAACATTTGAGGAGCCATATTTTTAACGAAAGCTTACTACAATTACAATAACAGTTACAAATATCACTACGATTCGATTTTCAGAAAAATAGAATTTTCAGAACAAAAATATTACATACTCCTCTTTGGAGGGAAACAGGAAGATGGGAAGAACGATCGTGGAGATCGCCTGCCTTCCCAAACTGTCCTGTTTTTAATAATGCTTAGGTAATATAATGACTAATAGAAGAGAAGAAATGAGAAAAAAGAAAACGCGGCAGCTGATAGAAAACTCTCATAATTTTTTCGCAAAAACAAAAGAAAGGAAAATATTATAAGACCTCACTGTTATTGTTCGCAGATGAAGGGAATGAAATACTTACTCAGCAAGTCCTTGAATGAGGTCTTATCATGCGTCATAAGATGATCTGTCACAATCAACCACTGCTTCAAAGACTGCATATCCATTTTGAAGAATGCTAAAAAACGATGAAAGTGAACGAATTGGTCGATAACTGCAACGATATGCGGAAAAGAATGCTTCGCTAAGCTCACATGAATCAAGTAACAACTCTAGCGTGGTCTTCTTCCAAACAGGACGCATATAACTGAAGGAGCTCATCGAAGCCAAAAGTTGCGAAGATGCAAGGAAAAACCGAGAATTGCGAGCACTAAAAATATGATTTGGAGAATGAAGGTACGGTGCGGTAGAAGAAACTCACTTCTTTGCTTTCAAATAGGGAACCACATTCCCCCATACGGCATGCAGCGTAGGTAACAAGCGCTCTTTATCGTCACTCTTGCACACGGAATCTACTAATTCGGCCAAATTCTGGAATAATATGGGTTAGAGGAACGACGCTTAGATCATGATCACAAAATCTCCTTTAAGAAATCGGTAACGCTTCCAGAATTTCGTTTCTTACTAACCTCTGCCAGTATAAAAAGTGCCTGCGTGCTATGAGCTGGATCTCTTTTGTTGTTGTTACTGTCCTTCACGGAGCCACGTAAGTTGGAACTGCTCTTCTTCTCAGTGAGGGAAGCAATATTGCTACCGGTATCCAACGAAGAAGGTCTTAACATCTCTTGTAGTAACAAATAGCTATAGGTCTCAACGAAGAATCAGAATACTAGATGTACTACAGCGAAAGATTAATGGTGCATGTCTAAGTAGGAAAACTAATTGAAATTGATAAGCGAATTCTTGGGAGAGGAAAGATGCAACACACCGTGTCATCAGCGAAAGCGTCGAACCACGCATGGAGTTTTGCTCTGATGGGTTCAATGAAGGCAGTGGAGTATTCAGCGGCGTGCTCGTTTCCACTGAGGGACTAGCATCTTGTGAACGAGGGCCTAAAATAGACTTTATCTAGATCTACAATAACGAAAACAACGATAATGGAAGTGGTTCTAGTATTGAAGAAGCATATTTCACAGACTTGCGTAGTTGAAGTGTAAGAGCAGCTTCAAGAACACTGTAGAAATCACAATGTGAATTGGAATTCTGTTCAATAGCAAAGTTAGGAAAATCTAAATTTTTGGTTACTGATACCTTGGTCGTGTTTGACAACGAGCGTCCTTTTCAACCACGTAGTTGTTTCCAGCTGCCAACCAACGATAGCATTTACAGCTTCCGTCAGCCTTTGAACCGCATCTTGCACAGCTCGGGACATCGTCTTATCTTCAACGATATAAGACGCACCAGCACATCGCACATAGTCGCACAGGATTCTGAAAAAAAAATTATTAATATCATCCTCTAGAAGGTTTTCTAAACAACTGCTCCTTCGACATATTTCACGGAAATCAACAACCAAATAATAAAATAAAAAAAAATAAAATGAAACTTCTATAACACAATGGAGCGAAAAAACGGGTCTCATTTCAAAATGCGTAACCATGACATATTCACAACTCACATATACAGAAGAAATACTGCACGTGGTGGCAAATTGGCAAGTGGAGCATCAGCAAACAATGATTGGAAAGGGGACCAACACGCTCGCAGCTGTGCTGTTGGTAATGCCTTTATGCAGCCGTGTACCAGCTCAAGCAAAGGTGCTTCAGTGGGGAACGTTGCCTGAAAGTGAAAGATTGAGTGTTACATTTCTTGAAAACCACATTGAATTGCGTTGCCCTACTACTACCAGACGGCACTGGACAAAAAAATCACATTACAACTACACAACTAACTTAAAACTGCATTGGTATTAAGACTTCTACTTCAAGGGAAAATATTCACTGGAATTCGAGTGTACTCGTAAATGAAGGTGTAGCTTTTCAGCAATGTACAGAAGAGATGGTTTCAATTACAACTCGATCCTATTTGCAGTTATAGCGCTCTCGAAATAGCCTCATAAAACGGGAATACAAACGCAAAATGTAGCAAATGAGAGAATGGGATTGATCTCGTTCGACAAAAAGTATGAAGGTTACATACCTTCTCACCAGCTCCAAGCTTTGTTGCTTTCACTCCCACTTCCTTTAGCGTTTCATTAACAGCTGCTATCAGCTCTTCAAACGATATCACTTTGAGACTCAGCAGCAGGTTTGCTATATCGTGTTGAACAGGTGTATAGTGGAAACTAGGCTGCAATAGCGAACTATCACGCTGAAAACTGGATGTTTGTTTGAGAAGCCTGCGAGAAGAGATTGAGCAAAAATCGAAGTGCTTTTACCCATCAAAAACTTCGAAACGCTGACCTGATCTGGATCCAGCTTCTTTAAGGATGAAGCGCCTGCTCCAGAGCGAGTCAGCCATACCAGAGAAAGCGCTGTGAGGAAAGCTTGCTGGTGATGTTGAGCTATGGGTGAAAGCAGATCAAGTATCAATCGTCGAAGATGCTGAAACAATTCTATTACTAGCAATTACACATAGGAGTTTCGAGATATCCACTGCACTCTCTACCCACTGAATATATGGAAAGAACAAGTATTAAAAGGGACAGGGGTGTTAGCGTTTGTCATTTTGTGAGGCTACAGGCGGTTCGCTCCCTGTTCCTAACCCTTGGTAAAAATTGAAGGAAACTTCGACTCTGAAAGCAGCATGTGCACTCACGGTCAGTCGCAGAAGTTCACACTGCTTGCTCCTTCATTTCACTCACTCACCGTCCACAGATGGACACCCCGAGAAGAGCATGAGCACTTATCTATCAGTAATTTCTATTTGATATAAGCAGCAAAAAGCACCGCTAAAATTTCAGGGATGCTGAATTATGGGTATGGCAAGTTAAAGCAACAGTCCAGGCAGGGTTTCAACTACTTGGTCATTAGGCGGTCAAAACATGCCCCAGCCCAACTAAAGTTTATAGGAAATGTCTTTAAGTTCAAAACCTACCTCTAAAATGCGCTGGAAGGGGTCGAAGTCCTCTTGGAGGCGGATCGCTCAACATACGCTGTGCAGAGCGCTGCTCGACTAGCGGTCGTTGCGGGACCGCCGCGCTGTATGAGGTCGATTCCATAAGAACGCAATTGAAGCGCTTCAATTTCGATTGCTGGCAAATAGTTATGTATTTGCAAGCATGCATGGCTATTTGCCAGCAGTTGCAATTGGAGCGCATGTACTACGGGCAGGTTCGGACAACTCGTCCAACACACGTCTCCCTAAACGGCAGGGGGAGTCCCTGTCTAAGCCCCTGCCCGACGTTTTTTTCTACTTTTTCTTTCTCCATTGACCAACTTCTCACCTGCAACGTCATTATAGGTGGTCCTTACCCGCGAATTCGTTCCTGGATTGTTGCTTTAAGTCATCACCACTTATGCGTAATGGAAGAGTGCATAGGTGGGGATGACAGAGGTATGCAGCCACGCGCTACCCCTTTGCCCATCGCTATCTTCTGAGTGGCACTCGTCGCCGCAACCCAAAAGGAACGCTCATACTTTAGCTAGAAAAAATGCAGCGCTAGCATGCATGTTTCTTCACCGCCGTTTTACAAAACAGTTACATATCCGAAGATGGGTAGATGGGGGGGGGGGCGAGTTATATGAGCATACATCCTCCTCTAAGACACAACGCGGGCAACTCTATGTGAGTATCACCTGTGTCTAACACTAGCTGGCCACAGCCAAACTTCGAGTTCTGCCAGGACTAAGAGCGCGTCCTGGAAGGTATTTAAGGTGCCTTCAAACATCCTTCCACCAATGGCGTCTCCAAATGGCTAATAGCGTTCAACGTTTACTTCCCTCGAAAAGGGAGATAGCACAAACGATTCGATAGATTCAGAATTTTCAAAGTAAGAAAAACAAACAAAATAAAACGGTGAGCTTTATCAAGAAAGCTAATTCAAACCTGTGGTGATCCTAACGGCAGACGTGGTTCCTCCTTGCTTCTCACCACAGTCCATAAATCACAAATAGTAGCAAGAGCATGAGGAAGTGATGTGAGCATATCATTACGAGCTTGTCGTAAAGCTATACTACCACGAGAGCCGTCCATTTTGGAAAGATTCACGCCACCATTCTAGAACAGTTGAAATATAAATTCATCATTTTGAAAGCCCCGTTTTGGTTGCACCTACGGAAGCGGAACAGCATGCGCAACTAAATCTACAGATTAGCTGATAAGAAAATTTTTACGTTCGCACCGAAGTTGAATCGCTAAAGCTGAACACCTTGACAAGATTGGAAAACAGCTCAGTAGCACCTTTGGTACCAGGAATCACAGCCATCGCCTAAATGCAATGGCTACAATCAAAATTCTCAAAACCAACCTCCGCTCCTCTCCAAAATAATAGCCCAGCCACTACCTGCCCAACCATGCCACTACCACCACCTCCGCTGCTTGGGGCCACAGGACTAGGTGTTGTGGCTTGAATAGTTGAGCCAGCAGCATGAGCATCGATGACACAAAAATGCACCAAAGTTGTAATCGTCTCCAAGGTCTGAAATTTCATTTTTATTCAGCACATACCTACTTGGACACACCATTTTTGAATCGCAAAATCAAATGAAAATCTGAGACCAACCATTGTGATGAAACAGGCAGGATAATCACATGCATTATCCGGAACAGGTGACAGCGCGCTGTCTGTATCCTTGATATTCGGGTAACACACACTTATAGCTGTCTCGATATTCTTACAAAGCTGTTCAACGACTCGCACCATAACAGTTGCTAGCGATCTATAAATAGGGTTTACATCTTAACAACACAGTTTTTCAAAACGAATTTCAGAAAATGGCAGGAATGATGTACCTCTCCATCCACGGCAGAATTTGAACAACGAACTGGAACCACATCTCATGCCGTTCTGGGCGCTTTTTCAAAGCATTCAAAACGATCAGCAGGAAAGCTCGAAGTTCAACCAACGATGGACTAGGCTCTCGCAGAGTTCCCCGATGTGCAGGTGTATTGTAGATCTGCTGCGCAATGCTCAGTCGATTTGTCAACATACCAGAAGTGTTCTAAAAACGAGAAGCGTTGTGTAAGTCGACTCGGGAGCGCAATCAGAAAATTAAACTGCTGAAATTATAATTTTTGATCAGTTTTGTTTGTTATTTATCTGTTGTTTTACGCCCCAGTTCTGTTGTGAATGTTTCATAAGAATGCTGAGTTATGAGCAAAAGTTTCGCCCCCCCCCCCTCCGGCTGGAATCGAGCCCGCACCTCTAGCTTCACCTCTCCTGGAAGCTTTTGACAAGGACTAACCATAAGAGCAAATCTTCGTACCAAAAAAATGAAACTCCTAGTTATAGAAAAAATGTGAAATAATGTACTGCAACAAGGAAAAAAATAAGCCGGCATAGCATTTAAGAGGATAAAAGTTACCATAAAAATGAAACAATACCACGTCTCCAAATGAGGAGTATCCATTCTTGATGTCGCTCTCAAGACGAATCGCTTGGGCAGTAACACCTAACAGTGAGCGATTGTATGCTGACAAAAGCCCTGCTAATTTGCTTCCCATGTTGGATGATCCACCTTCGTTGAACTCAGCAATCGACACAGACAGAGGCATTCTTAAACATAAAAATATTTCTTGAACCCATTAAAATATGGATATGAATAATACAATACTACATAAGTAGCAACTGATAACACCACTTACACTTGTCCTGCTTCTGCACTGGTCCTTGGATCGTGAACCGCCGTGAGCAGCAGATGTAATAGACACTTTTGTAATTTCGATCTTGACAGAACAGATTGAACGAACGTAACAAATGGTCGCGATTGCTGCTCACAAATCATACCACTAAGCTCTCCCAGTAGTTCTGACAAGAAGTCAAGCGCTGCTATCTGAAAATTAAAACAATGAAGGTCGAAAATACAGAGGGAAAAAACTGATAGTTTTCCCCTTTTGCCGACAAAATTATTTCAAGAATATCTTTCACAACTGAATTACTTTGCACTTCCAGGCCATCACCAAATCCGACTGGGTGACAGGACAGATCGGTGAGTTCAAGAAGAATGATCGCAGGAAGTGCAGCGAGATCTGCAAGCATTGAGAAATGATCTCCCAGAAATAGCGAAGTAGTGAAAAACCTCTACCGTGATCAGAAGCTCTAACAGCGTGAGATGCCGTTGTTTGGAGACATCTTCTTCGCCAGTGACACCCCAGAAATGTTGTCCGAGTATGGCTCGAACGTGCTTCGCCATCAAATCAACTAGTGACACTGTCAATGTGGAACTAGTACCAATGCTTTCTCCATTCTGAGAGGCAGTTCCAGAAGAGACTAAGCAACTAAAAAAAACAAATCAAAACCAAATTGGCCTGACTAAGAAAATCAGTATTACCTCAAAAGCATACGATTCGTTACAGGAGAACCTCTGGGACATAACAAGGCAGTTAGTATACGAAAGGCGGTTTCGGCTCGACCCAAATCCACAACACGTCCACTTTCCCCGTACAACAGCATGTGAACATGCAACTCGTGGAAAAGACTGACTCCGTCTACACCACCTTCCACTGACGGTCGTAAGAGCTCAGTTGTATCGAAAGTTCTGAATTAAGCTTTCTTACTGATGGACATACGCTGTGAGTGACAAAACTACGAACTAGTTTTCGTGAAGCATAGGGACAACTTCATTAGGTACTAACTTGAGATCCTTTTCTGTCATGCTGAATATGCTCTCCTGAAGAGAATCTTGCCGACGGTGCCCCTTCTTGAACCTGCAAATTACAGATATCAAACAGCACAACAACGTAAAAAGTTACATGGAAAATCCCCCGAATAAGAACAGGTTTCTGACCTTGAGTAGGAATGATCTACAGTAACTTCCTTACCGGGCGACTGGATCACTGACGATCGGTGCCGGTCGCTCGCCGCTTTCATGCCGAGGCCGTGCTGTGCTTGCGGATATTGAGGAAGACCGCTCCGCCTCAGACTCCTCATCAGCTCTAAAAAAATTCCAAATCGTGGATACAAGTATGCGCAGCATAACATCGCTCTAGTGCAAACGTAATCAAGGAGACCAACCTCCTCTTTAATTGAGGTGACTCTGTTTCATTATGTAAGTATAGTAACAAAAGCTGCATTCAGAAAATTGCTCATTTTTCCCTCGGAAGCGATGGAGTATTTGTTGTAAGAGGGTCTTAGAAAAAACTTCGCTGCGTGTTTTGTTGCTCAAAAAGTGAAACTCAGTTAGAAAAACAATCAGCTGAACCTTACCTAAAGATCACAGCTCCTCCCTCTGGAGGAGCATTGGCCAGAGCAGATTCTAGTCGGTGCTGATGATCGAGTTCGCTGTCTTCCTCCTCCACAACACAGTCAATCAGGTACTGTAGCGTTTCCACAACGCCAGCTTCAACACCATCCATGGAGATCGAAAGCGTGTCAAGAGAATCCTTGAAGTGATGTTTAACGGTCATTAATGAAATGAATTCCATAACAATTGATTTCTAAATGACCACTCCAAATTATTTCACATACTGTGTCATCATCGAAGTTTGGGATATCTCCACCAGGAGCGACACACGTAGAAACACCTTGCTCTGAATCAGAAGGATCTGCTTCAGAAGACAAGAGAAGGCGATTCCGTAAATCGCTCTGCCAAGCCCTGCAAAATTTACAATATTTGCTACAGACATTACAGTATCCTGCTGAAGTGCTGACACTCCGCTTTCAAAAGAGTACGCTCAATCCACCGTACGCGGACAAATATATAATACGAATCAGTTTACAAGGCTTAGGATCTGAAAGCAACGCAGTCGCATGATAACCCTTGAACAGTAAGATTACAAGGTCTAATGTCGTTCAGCAGAAGCAAAAACTTTTACTTGCTCAAAAAGCTTTGCTGGATTTTCTGACTACCGATCTGTTCTTCAGGGCTTGGTATCGGGGAAAAATGAGTTAAAAAGTAGCACGAGCAACTATTTGTTATACGTAATGCAATTACAGTAATCGTAGAGCCACCAGTGGACCGACCCCTTCTACACAGAGTCAACTATTTATGTGTAGTGATATTTAAAAGAAGGAAAATAAAAGTTGCAATTAAAGATCACAACCCCAGATGGAAAGGGCGGAGTAGTAGCGGTCGATAATAAAGTTGTATTATAAATGCCGAGTTGACCAAAAATGACAAAGGAAACAAAACAAACCGCCAATGAAGCCCTTAAAAAACCCGTGAAATAGGCCTGAGGTGGTGTGGCCGGAAGAACTGTGCGAACTAAATCGCTTCGATGACATTTATTGCTGGGTTCATGTCAACAAGAAATGCAACTGCAATACATATGCACCAATACAGACAAGGGGTACGACAATCAAACGATCTAAGCAATAAAACAAATCAAAAAAGTGCAGCATTTTTCTGATGGGCGGGTCAAAGAAAAGGCGGACGGCACAACTATTCAAGGCCTCTAGGCGGTTTCTAAAGTGATTGTTTGCTTCAGCGACACTTAATATGCTCTAGACTAGGGCTCACACATCTTCTCATTCCATTATTAGCTAAGATATGAATTCATTTGAGGTTGCTGCTTCAACACATTGACGACAGCCCCTTGTGCGTGTACCTCGGCACCTTTTTGTTTATTTTTTCACAATCGTCATAACTTCTTCAATAATTCCACTACTGGTGAATTGATGCACAGTTTTTCGGATAAGATAATGCATGCACACTGTTTGAAATATGAAAAATGCCAGATAAATCGAAAAAAAACTAGCCAAAATCGGGTGAAATTGAGACGCGCAGAAGTACTCCTCATTGGAAGATGAATTAGAAAAAAAACCTTTTTGTGCTTTATGCAGATTCTACAGAGCCATTGGAAGTCGCAGAGAATTGTTGATTTACACTATCAGAGAGAGGGAACGAGGGCAGTACAGGTGGTGGCAACAACGTTCAAGGTTTTCAGCAGGCTCTACCTTTCAGGGCATATTATCACAGAAAAAACTAACCCGTCTGTCACCGGACCATCAAAGTGATATAGTCGTTGTTTTCCATCTGACGTTACCAAAGTCACTACGGAGACATCCGATGGCATCGACGCAAACTGATCCTTAGTCAACCTAAAAAACATGTGACACTTTGCGCGAATCATGGCTACTCAAATCTGAAACCACTACCTTGCTTCTTGCCAGACATATTGGATTGAAATTCGAGCCGTGACTGGATTCATCAGCATCGTTGCGAGCATCTACAAAGATCAAATGCAAACGAGTAACGAGAAAACGCATACTCCCTGAACTCAATTGCCTGCCTCTGCTCACCTGCACGATTCTTGGGAGATCATTATGCTTGGCACAGTCAATGAACCATGCGGCAGCAGCACTCTTCAGTTCGGTTCGAGCTCGTGACACAGACTCATCAGCCAACACTCCCAGTAGCAACATAACCGCTCTGAAAGCAAAACCATTGGCTAATACACCTTCGATTATTCTCTATATGAGATATTAACAGTCACCATGTTGTTAAACAATAACCAGTACATCACAATTTTTGCACCACAAAACCAATGGATCTTAGGAATTAACAATAGAAGGAATCATACCTGTTGAAAGGCTTCGAACACAATGGAGGCTGTTCATCCCCTGTACGTGTCAACATCCACATGCGATGGAATGTCTGAGCAGCTTCTGCACTGATCATCTAAAATAATAAATTATTTTGTAACTAAACATCAGAGCAGATTCTGATGCCGTACGCTGCAACACTCCCTCCCCCCAAAAAAAACTAGGAGAAAACCACCCGAAATTTGATTTTTCATGCGATCGCTGATAGCCGCCCTGCCTTATTTCGATATCCACACATTGTTACACACAATCCTCTTTTTGAAGCACCCCCAGCGGGGAAATTAAATTAAAATTTGAAACAACTTCATCGTCACCCCGGCCGTGGAATGCAGCATAAAGCCATTCAACATGAGCCTCGAAGCATACATATCAAAATCATAAAATGTTCCAAATACTGCTTTCGCAGTGAATTTCCTAGTTCTGGATATTCTACATATTCATTGCTTCAAGCTTTCCGAAACAGGACCCTCTAAGGCTTTAAATGACAATTTCGAGAAAATAGAGCTGTTTCTGATGTGGTGTACATAAAACGCTACGTCGTTTCACGCGTGACCCCAGCATAAAAGTCGTCACAAACAATAGACCATGAAGCAAATGTTACCGCATCGCTGCTGGTCAGTGCAGAAACTATTATGTGTTCCATATCGCTGCTTGGTTCGTTGGGTCTTCGTGAGTGCAACAGTGCCATTAATCGAGCTAGCCGCTCGTGCTCTTGCGAGCACTGCGAAGAACCAAGCCCTCGCCATACTGCTAGTCCGCAGCGCTGAAAGTTCCCTCTTCATTAAATCTATACGGCGTATCATAAAAATCGAGTTAACCGATTGCGTGACTCACCTCAAAAACTCGTTCTCGCTCCAACTGATGGAGTTGCTGCGCGAACAGCAACGGCTTCAACAACACTGTTGTTGGGTGGATACCTTCACCTCTAGAAATAATAACGAACATTGGACACCAAAGAATGCACTCATGTCCGTGGTTTATATCAAAAGTCCTGGTCTCTCTGGCGCGAAAAAAAATGATCACCTTTTTCCTCAAGCCGCATGGTGTATACGAAAAAAAAACGAAAAGACATACACAACCATAACATCGTAAGCAACAGCGCAGAACCTTCGGACATCGTCACTCTGCCAAGCATCAATGCACAATAGTTGCGAGTCATGAACGAACATCGTCAAGTAGCATCGCAAAAGTAATCAAATCAAATGCGGTGGTCTCACGCTGATTAGATCCCGAAGCGGCGGAATGAACTGATAGGAGATTAGAAAGACATAAAAACAAACAATGCAAGCATAATTCCCTGTAAGACGTGCTTATATAGCAATCGAGCAGAAAATGGATAACTACATAACCGCCTGGAAGTATATTAAGACTGACGAATTTCAATCTCAACACGAAAGGCAACACTGACTACTTCACACTGCAGAGATATTTTCAAAGGCTATAGCTAACGCGGCGAACATAAACCTGCGATTGGTGATAAGACTGATTTGTAATGTACCCAGGCAGCAGCATCTGACGACACTTAAAACACAAGCTGGCATCGAAGACGTGATATGCGTTCAAGATGAATGCAAGAGGCACTCCTACGACCCTTGCAAGAAAGCTCTTCGAAGCAACACGGGCAGTTTAGGAACTGCTGTGGATGCTCATGAAGGTTGAAAAACAGTAGACGCGGGATAGATCCACGAACACTGTGAGGTGAGATTGCACACAGAAGAGAGTAAAAGAAGGCGATTACTCGACCGAGATGTATAGTAGATTTGCGAAACCCATGAAAGCAGCATGAGGCATTCGTTAACGCACAGTTCAACAAGCGCTTGATCTGAAACCAAAATCTTCGTACACCACTGTTATTCCCAAAAAAAAACTGAATGGTACTGTAAATCTACTTCAAAAACGGGGGCCTTGTCGACAGTAATTTTTATCAGGCGATTTTGGGTAAAGAATAAAGGCGTGAAATACGGGCCTGACATCATCGATTCAACTCTTACAGGCTGGCTCGGCCATGCTTCCGAGATTCGACATGCCTTGACCCCTTCTGACAACTCATCGGTTGTGCACTGAAAGGTATGAAATGGACCGAAATCCAACATAAAGTGACGAAACAAATATACTTTGCGACTGCCTTGCAGTTCGATTGCCTAGATACGTGTCTTTCACAAGATCGCACGACTCTTGTTCTACCTCTATATTCAAACTTTGCAAAGCTGTAGCATATATGACTGCAGCCAAACGCATTATTCTCAACAAGGAACGAAACACACCACTGGGTTCAAATGCTCCGCCTTGAGATATCTCTCCGAGTAACCTGGTGCAAACTTCGATAATCTGAAAACAAAGTGTGCATCACTGCGAACAAGTGATTTACGATTCAAGTCAGAAAAACATAATTGACCATCAGCAAGCTGGAATATTCCAAGAAAAGGGCGGGAGAGACTAGTTTTTGGTCGGTAATGAAGACACACTGAGTATCGTTCGCAACATTTGGCAAGAAATTGGCAGCACGGTAAAATACGGGTCCCCGTCGAGATTACACGTATCCAGACAGAATGTCACGACCTAGAAATTGGAATGTAATACGGTTAACAATATAGGCAATATAGGACTCCTTTGACATGAAACGACCGTTTTCAACGAAAATAAACTGGCCCATAGACTGCACAAGAAAAATAAACTACAAAAAGGTACCTTTGCAAACTGTGATATGTCCTCAGAACATGGATCATTTGTACGGACAAGTTCGGGTGAACCAACTTACCCAGAATCAAACGAGAATCCCGTTCGCGAATTCAGCAGAGGTTAAAAGTCTTGGATATCTTTACATCGCACGCGTTCCGGGGAAACTGCAACTGTTAAATATACTTCTCATAACGCGTCAGGGTCGCCGGGTGAACAATATTGAAGCTCTTCTCGCATCGGGGGGGCCGAGGTCCTATTGCACTGACACACCACCTTTCACGGAGCCATAAACCATTGCCACTTTGCCCTACCACTCATGCATTAGGACTAAACATGGAAAGAGCCGATCGACATAAGAACAGCGACGACGCAGAAGAGAAGGCTGCCTTTCACAGATTCAAAAGGTCGAATGAATCGATAAACTTGTAAAACACTCATTCACCACGCGGTGTAAAGAACGCTTCTGAAATAGAAAGAAAGGGCAAAGTTGCGAGAAGTTCCGAAAACAAGACTGTGCTCCAGGTCGTGGGAGATTCAACCTCGGTCAGACGCGGCGATTGCGTCGAACGGGCCGCCCCGCGACGGAGCCGCCAGCGACGGAGCCGCCAGCGACGGAGCCGCCAGCGACGGAGCCGCCAGCGACGGAGCCGCCAGCGACGGAGCCGCCAGCGACGGAGCCGCCAGCGACGGAGCCGCCCGCCAGCGACGGAGCCGCCAGCGACGGAGCCGCCAGCGACGGAGCCGCCAGCGACGGAGCCGCCAGCGACGGAGCCGCCAGCGACGGAGCCGCCAGCGACGGAGCCGCCAGCGACGGAGCCGCCAGCCACAAGAGTGGGCAACGGGCGATGACTCATCACACGATCGATCGATCACACTACTAATTTGTATGAAATTTTGGAATGTGGCACTTCGCTCGGCGACATAATAACTAGTCTTTTACATAATTAAGCTTAAGGTAAATTAGCGATCAGGACCTCTAAGTCTTTTCATAGTTTTAAGACACAATGAGGAGTTTGAACTATATCAAAATACTTTTGTACGTATGAACTTCTAGAGTTTTTAACCACCATCCCTTTGAAATCCGAGTTAGCCTTCCAAACGTTCAATTCGTTTCCCAACAATGTGTACTATGAAAGCTCTCATCTGTAGTTACATTTTGTCTATTGGTAAAGTCAAAAATCCAAATCCGCATTGTCGTCAAAGGGTTAATCTCCCCCCTGCCAACCGATATCGATCGTGTGATGAGTCATCGCCCGTTGCCCACTCTTGTGGCTGGCGGCTCCGTCGCTGGCGGCTCCGTCGCTGGCGGCTCCGTCGCTGGCGGCTCCGTCGCTGGCGGCTCCGTCGCTGGCGGCTCCGTCGCTGGCGGCTCCGTCGCTGGCGGCTCCGTCGCTGGCGGCTCCGTCGCTGGCGGCTCCGTCGCTGGCGGCTCCGTCGCTGGCGGCTCCGTCGCTGGCGGCTCCGTCGCTGGTGTCCAGCGACGCAATCGCCGAGTCTGACCGAGGTCTGCGTTTTGCGAAAGCATTCTAACCGTTCATAGTAACTTATTATAACGGAAGCTAACCTGCTCCTTCGTTTTGTCGGCTTCATTATCACCACTCAAAAAACGGGAATTGGACGGGGCTCTTCTTCAGGTCAAACGATAATCCGTAAGGTGATTACGATCCAAACTATTATCTGCATCCTTCTGAAGGAATTTTCGACTGATATCAATAATCAGCATATAAACACTCCACCTACAGGTCCATATGATGGTAAACGGGATGACAATTAATGGAACAAACTCACATTCTTTTGACCTGAACACTTTCAGTCGTTAACCGCTCATGGACGTTTGATACACACACCAGAAACAGCGGGAAAACTTTGTTGAGAACGGGTCCACCAATGTCAGCGCGATCTTGAAGATAAAGCAACAAGCGGCAAACTCGTACTTCAGCAAATTGATGCTGCTCACTTTCCTAAATGAGCCATTCGTAAGATATAGATACAAATAAGCTTTAATGTTTTTAATAGGCTATAAATTGATACAGAAGATTAAGCAAGATTTAACAATACCCGCTGTCCTCCCCAACCATGCGCCCATGCATTCGATGAGGACTGAGGAATTTCGATTATATCGAGCTTAAGGTATTCAGTCAGCGCTTCCACAATGAGCGGCAGAACTTTGTCATTGAAGAACGTCGACTCCACTCCCTCATCGCCAACAGGAATGCTACTGATAGCTACGTTTCCTCCTGAAAAGGGGCTGCAGTTAAGGCCAAGTATACGTCGAGCAAAACCAAGCGGTGTCGTATTTCGGATTTACGGAGGAAATTTAATTTGCCTTCTGTGAATTGATATTGTGGTGGTGGTAGTGGGGTGGTGGTGGTGGGGGCGGGGGAGGAATAAGAGATTCAGAAGGCTGACAGCGGCGAAGTTGAGTGGTCGCGTGCCTTTGAAGGAATTGGTTCGTTTTTGACGGTTTTCATTACAATTTTGACGAATTTTTCAGAAGAAAAAACATGCTATGAGCAAATTTAACCCAACTGTCGTTTTTTTTTGTTATACTGACCACTCTACACCGGTCAAAGGCAGTTTTGGGACCAAGTTGAAATGTCTGGTCCAGAATAATGTACTATGGAAAGAGCCGTGGTGGTGAGGGTAACGATAGGGTCGTGTTAGAGACCTCTCTGAGGCTGGTGGTGGTGGTGGTGGATGGTGGAGGGGATTGTGTGGAGATGCCTCCAAGAGGAAAATCGTAAAAATTTCGAAATCGGCTTGTGACTAATTTCAGCTTTTGCAGCCTGTGTTAGCGAAGACATGGCAAGTAAAGCCCGAGAACATCTGTCCGGAATAAAAGCGGACATAAAAGCTATGAAAAAAAGCATAAGAGGATGGAGATTAACCGAAGGGAGAAATGAACACGACAAAGGAATCGCAGCGACTGGTCGCGCGCAGGATGTTGGTGCGGTTCGTGAACATATCTGGGAATAAATTCATGCACTGTTGCAGTAAAATCATCTCAAGAATGCCACGTTCCGCATATAAGCCAGTAATATTACTGTCAGTTATATTTTAGAAAAAAAAGAGAGAGGAGAATGACTGAAATAACAATGTATCTAAAAAAAACTGAAGAAAGCTTAACATACCAGTTGGGTTCATTAACCAGGTGTAAAGACGCCGGTTTAGAGACATATCACGTCGTAACACAACGAAAATACATCGCATTAGTAACTGAAAATATTACTTATGCTGGCCGAGCCTCAAATAGCTGAGCAAAACTGAAAAAAAAACTCACCTGTACGAAATCTTCCCTTGTTAAATTGGTGCTGTCTAGAGGAAACGCTGCACACAAGAAATCCAACAAATTCCGCTGAACCAACGGCGAACCGGAATCGCTGGCGGTAGCACAGAGAGCGGCAACCTGGAATTTATTCAATCCAAATAAGCAAAAGACACGTTACTAAGTGTGGCAGAATCATAAGTAACAACAAAACCACCCTACCATGTGATTCACGTGGTCACCAACAATTGCGATTTGATCATCGAGCGTTCGCGTCTTGTCGAATTTTGCGTTTACGTAGAGCATCGCTGGAAGTCGTACAGATGGAGATCCCAGGACGGCCTGCCAAAGGCATGCAAAAAACGCACGCTCGCCAACACCCTCACAAACACGATCGAGTACGGATAGCGACCTGGAATTGAGATTAACCTTCTATCATATGCATGAAACTTTCACATTCAACCCTGCTGTTATTTCCTTATTTGCATGATCACCTATCTTACTATTACATAATCTCTACAGCAGCAGTAGGTTCACCTTCACATCAGTTTGCCTATCTTCCCTCTTGTTCTCTCTTGGTGATGGACGGAGGCAAATCCCTTTTCGATCAAACATCTGCAGACAATTACTTTCGGTGGAAGGAAAAGTCTGACGTGGTCTCCACTTTGTCTATACTTTAAATCTCAACAATAACGACACAACCGCCCATAAAATTCCAATATAAAGTTACAGATCAACTGCTCACTGACATTCCAAGACAAGTATGATGTAACAACCTGATCAGGGAAACAGAACATTTAGACCGCCCCAAAAAATCTAATTCAAATCCACACATTGATGCTTTGCGTTTGACACTCCCTGAAACGCCGAAATCGGCTTGAGAGGCAATAAAATCTACGTGCTGATTACAACTCCCAGCGCATCCATAAAAACTATCCACCCAGTGAAGATAATAACAGTTAGTACTTCTGCAGATACAAATTTTATTGACGCTGAAATTCGTCTTTCGCCATATGACCTGGATTTTCTTCGTTATCTTGCAAATCCTTGTGATATAAGGAGAGTACACTGAGGTGAGGAATAGGTAAACACAGACACTAAATGAGCCCGCACCAGATTAGGTTTCCCAAAAGCACAACTCAATCGAAACACTGGGCCAAATTAAATTGGGCGAGTCAAATCCGCGCTCAGTAGAGAATTAGAGAAACCCAAGTTAGTTTACTTCCTCACTAAAGTCGAATATTCAATCGTATGCGACAACTTGCTGGTAAACAAAAAACGGAATCACTAGATGCTCCGTGGTCCGAGAAAATGTTTTTGGAAAATGGGAAATGAATGAATGACACAAGAGAACTCATACCTCTCATAGAATTCTGTGCCTTCTTCCAGACCCAACAACACTCCAGCAAAAAAGCCTGGCAAAGCCGGTTTTAGATTTTGACCCAGAGGAAGAAGGTAGTGTTCGAAAATGTTGAAATTCAGATTAAGCCTATATCAGTACAACGACGTTTCGTGTTGCGTATAATAGCTAGCACACCACCTAACCGAAGAAACAAATAAATTCGAAGAAAATTGACCGCACTTTTTACCGCAATGATCCATAAGTGGAAAAGACGCGACAGCAACAAACCGTAAAGTGGCAATTGGGCTAGGTCTGTTGACCAAGAATTTCAATATTGTTGACGCCACATATGTTTCGAAGCGCTTTCAAATGTACACACTCTGGAAATATAGAAAATATAGGACAAGGGGAACAAACCCTGCGAACTCTTCAAATCTTTACCCATTGGTAGAGCAGGATGAAGGCACTGTGATAATCGCTTGGCGACAGTAACGGGTTTAGGAATGTCTCCGAACTTGGCATTAGATTGGAACACCTGAACAGCAAAACATGAAATCAGTTGCTTCACAATTGTTCGCCCTACTCTATTTAACTAGCAATAATACGCTGATAAGAAATAATTCGTCCCTTCCTCAAGAGAAAGATACAGCAAAACACAGGTGAAAAATGTAATTGCAGGTAGTAATTTTGTTATTAGACAATCTCGTGTCTTGGGATTGCGCCTCCCATAGAAAGAACTCGACATTTCTCATGGTAATGATCCGTAAAATGAAAAAAAAATAATGACGTCACATACCTTGGCTAGTTTGGCAAGTGCTGAAATGAGATCAGCCCATTCGTTAGGATTTTCAAAGGTCTTCAGAGCACGATCGACTGCTTGTACATACACCTTATATTTACTCGTATTATGTAGTGGATTCGGTGCCGTCACATCGCCAGGAGCAAGTCCTCCTGATGACGACGACATGTGTGGTGTTTGAAAATCCCTTAACATAATATATTATCAGGACACACTCGACTAACTTGACCGATTTATCCCAGTAAAAAAGGAAAGACTCGCTCAATAAATAACGGCAGTCAAACGTGATGAACGCGGACCGGACAATCGCGTCAAATGCAGAAAAAAAGAAATGTCGATAGAACGTTTTACAATTTGCAGGAGAACTTTGTTGACACATGTCGCTGAACGCATGAGGAAAAGTAGAGAAAGATGAAAAGAAGCGAGAAAAATGGGCTGACCTCTTCAGCTTTTTTCTTTTTCTGAACACCATCGATTTGCAACCACCGAATGCCGCCGCCACGACAACCCGGCATGGAAGTGAGTGTGTCGGTGCCTGTGTTCGGGGGTGCCGCTGCTGTTCGTGGCTGGGTATTGGTGTTTGCCGGTGATGGAAATGGTGGGCTCTTCGCTCGTGCAGTGATGCTTCGCACAAAACCGACGACTCAGGTGACTCAATTTCAATAATCGATTCACCCGGCCAAAACCTCGACTGATTCCCGATTTATGGCGAGTAGTTTCACTGCGTGAATCGTCGTCATCAATGACGGCGCTTGGTCAACACAGAACTATTGTCAGTCAATATGGAGTACGTCACGACCACGACGACGACAACTGCGACGACGGCCCCAGTGAAGGGTTACGCATGATCCACGCATGCTGTCCACAAACCAGATTTCCCATCACCCATCCCCGTGCAGATTGAATTCGTGAATTTTTCCATACACGGACACGCATCACACAAAATGACCCCAAACTGAGCCGGTTTTGCAAATCGTCGGGAAGCGCCGACGCCCGTCATATACGGTTTTTTTATGCGAGGAACAACCGCAACGAATAACAACACCTGCGAAAATGTTCCGATATTTTCTAAGAAAAGCACTACTGCTTAATCACTCAAAAAATAAAACCATTCGAATCTATGCCATATGATCGATCGATTCCATATGACAAATAGTGACACATGTTTGCTGTGGAAAGTTCACAGCTGTTTCATAGCTACGTTAACATGTTTACAACTATTCGTATGACTATTCTTCTGCTCATTAGAATTCATGAAATCCTGTGAAAGGCGATAACAATAACGTGAACGCCTATAAAGGCCTTGACATTCCTCGCAAAAATTGTCCCGAACACCGCCACTAACAGCAATGGAAAGTTACATGAATAAAATAGAGAAAAAAATGGTCTCATCCAGAAAGCATGTGGTGTGACAGTTCTTGTCGGCTACAGAAATTCCAATTTTTGCAAGGGAGGGAACCCCGGGGTGCGTGAACCATTTCGCTTAAACTTTTACACCCACCCCGGAGCTTCCCTCCCTGAAAAAGTGGATTACTTCATGCAATATGAACTGTCGCACCACATGCCCCCCTTACTGGATGAGACCCAAATAGAGCACTCATGCAGTCAACTGGAGAGGGATGGCACATCTTAAACCACAGTGTCATAAATCGTTCTGTAAAACCTTGGGCGCTATCATGACATACGGAGGCAATCTCTAGGAGATAACAAAACAAAAACAATAAACAATTATAGAACATAATGTTAAAATATGAGGTGGTTTCGCATGCCCACGAGGGGTCAGGAAATTCGGACTGAATGAAAATTGCTCACGCGCCCTGAGTTTTCCACACACAACCGCTTAGCCCAATGATATAGTAGGATATATATTACATTATAGGGCGCAATGTGGCTCGGGGGGGCACTCTGAGAAAAGTCATCTAGGACTAAGCCTAAACAGCAGGGACGAACTCCGGAGAATACGAAAATTGCTTCCGTACACTCCTCTTCAAAAGCTTAGTCCTAAAACGGAGCGTTTCCGTGATTTTGACGCGATGTTGCGAGGTGCCCCCCCCGAGCCACATTGCGCCCCCTCGCCTAAGAACTTGGTGCTGTTTTCAACAAAAAGAAGATGTTTTATTTGGTTGATACATCGCCACTACAATGCCCCGTATCTTGCGATTGCGCCAAACCTTAGTTTAGAATCAATAAGGTAACATTTTTTGCAAGTTCCGCCTTAGAATTTGAGAACAGTGAAAATAACTGGCTTCAGGGATTAGTGAAAAACTGCCCGTGTGTGGGTTATGACGATAAGAACTGATAAAAGCGATACACCGTCCGACTAATGAAACATGCCGCAAACATCACCGGCGGTGATAAGAGCAATGATTCATAGACTTTTACGGGTACATCACTGGTGAATGAACTCTTATGAATGACAAAATGAAAAGCGTAATAAGCATAATGGACCTTTTCCAACAAATAGCCGAGAAAACTTTGTTTGGTGAAGCGCAGTAAACAAAAAACAAAGCAGCAATTAAAAACGTGTCCGTTCCTGGGAATCGATGAAGAAACAAAAGCAACAGCCTATAAATTTCCATCTGACTCATGCAGCTTATTATTCACTGGCAGACAAGTTTGGCAAGCTTTTCTGGAAGCAGTGGTCACAACGAAAATAGACTGGACTGGTTTGCTGGCGCTCCCCCAGCACTGCTGCGAGGTGGGTGCATTGGCGCGTCAGGCCCGCGGCGCGGCACGACGACGACCCCATCGACGACCACAAAATCCCGAGCCGACTAGAGACGGCCGGCCAATCGAAAATTCCCACCACCTGCTCTTTATTGAGCCATTTACTGAGCACAACTATGCTAATTACACGAACAGAGCCAGCCATGTTCACTTAGCAACGCCCTCTTCAACTTCCAAGTGGTGGTTCCATGAAATGTGCCAGCACTTAGCCGTTTATAAGAGCGACTTCATTTGAATGCCCTAGTGTGGAACAGCGTTCCTGATATAGCGCGGTACAAGAGCGCCAAAGCGGGTGGCGTTTTACTCCAACAAGGGGAACATGTGGTGCGGTTGATTGTGCGCCCTCAGTAATTCCAATTTCCTGCCGAGGTAGGAAATCCCCGGGGTGTGTGAACCATTTCGCCTCCGCTTTTACACTCACGATGCAAG
>MU869127.1:3729-38802 GCA_036418205.1 Ostertagia ostertagi
CGAAGTTTTACTTTTCCTGAAAAACAATTGATCAAAAATATAACCACCATCATAATCACTGATATGCATCCATTTGCTAGGGAAACGAATGGATGCATTCCTCCCAGAACGAGTGAAGCTGTGGGATGAAAGTTCGGAGAGGTCGTTTTTGGGTGGTTGTATTCACTGAGCTTTTTCTCTCGCTGCAGCTTCAATGCGCTGGGGAGGGGATAGAACGATAGAGCAATTATCATGATATGCGAGAGATGTGGTATCATGATCCAACCTCCCCTCAAAACGGGGCAAGCTATCCTTGCAATGTGAGACGGGGCGTTCATTTGGGAGGAGATTTTGAGACGATTCGAACGGTTTACCCACTGCTCGTGCTCATTTCGGGAGTTATTCCATGGTTAACTTCGCAATGCTTGTCTGCATAAAGTGAAGTGGCTTCTCAAACGGGATACCCAGCGAATCCAACAAATGGGGGTAATATCCTCTGATGAAAGAGCTCGGGCTTTGGTTGAGATGGTGGGTCCAGGCTGCGAGATAGCCACAAGGCGTGCCGCGTGTTGTTGTCGTGGTGGACTCATGACTCATCTGCACTAGTGACCAACTAGGGAATGTCTTGTCTATACGGTCGCAGAATGAAACTTCTGCAGATGGTCAGGCGTGCTTCTCGGTCATGGTCAGTCGATGCATGCTGTTTCCATCGAGACTTCATTCTGCTACAGCCCCCTCCATTCAGGGTCGACCTATGGATTGTAGGCTATGTTTGCGTCCGGATGCACTTCCTATTCGTTGCGCAAAGTGTCCTCATCGAAAGTGACTGGAGGTTATTTGCCGATGCTATTGAGCCAATAGCTCAGTGCCGATCAGTAGCAAAGACTGGGGCAAACGTAGCGCTGATCTTGCCTACCGCGCTCCTTGCAAGGTTCTTCTTAAAATTGTCGTAAGGCATAATGGTTGGGTTTGGTCGTTGATCTATTTGATTCCTACTTAATTATCCCGTTGCGCATTTGAGCTTCTGAAACATCCTGGCTGAAGGTCCTGATGTGTTCTTCAACATATCAACTTATTTCATTATGAAGCTAATTTGACATGAAGAAAATTGAATTTGAACAAAATCGGCCAGGAATTATGGGACAACCCAGTAGAAGAACATTTCCTTGAATGCCTTTCCAGATGCACTTGGCTATTTTTGCTGTGGTTGCCACTGGTATCGGTGTTGCTTTAGTGATCTGTACTGAATCGTATGAAAAGGTAATTCATCAAATTCCTAACATGCGATTAATCTTCAGTGTCAAATTAGCAAGCTGCCATTGCCCTCAAAAGAAGCGAAACTGTTTAACTTAACCAGCTATGCCCCGCTCTAATTGTCGATTTGCTAGCTTCCGCGACCGCTTGCGGTACCAGTTAATCGAGCGATCCACTGGCCGCAACGCGACCGCCTGACATCGGCCTGAAAGGGATGGATATGCAGATGGAGAGGTAGTGGTGAAGAGAGCTAAATCGTAATAAATGATAGTTGGACCTTCCTTGGAGGAAGGCGGGCTATTGTTAGCGAAGAAAGAGGCCGAAGGTGCCTCGCAAGGCCTCACAAACACGCCTACCATAAGCACGTGAAGTTGAATGCATCGAACGGCGCGAACTCAGAATACGGTTGAAAGAGGTCTCCCCTTTTCGGGTTCCCACGGTTCTTTTCTTTTTCTGCACAGGCCGCATGCGGATTGGTGCCTCTCAATGGTACATTTTCACGACACACTTCAAAAGTTGTCTCGTAGTGTGCACCCCCCCCTACCCCCCCCCCCCCAGCACACCCCCGATTTCGGGGCCGGCACCCCCCCCCCGCCCCCCCCCCTCTCGCTCTGCTCTTGATACCCGTACGGAAAGTATCTTCGGCTATCCTTAAGATAATGATCTACGGGGGTTAACAGGGTCGCCGCAGACAGCACCTTGCATAGAAATGCAAGCTTTCCGCGTAGTGCTAGACGCAATTAATGGGTTTGTTGACTTGTAGCTAGGGAGACATCTACAATTTGACGGCAGATCACACACCAAAGCGAGAAGTGAATATTTTGTCGTGGGGCAAACAATCCTGGAAGTCAAGATGATTAAAAACTGCTAACCTATATCAGCCCAACGCTGCGTCTATTCGACGTCCATATGTCAATCCTCTCTCTCTCGAGAGAAAATTTCTTTTTCCTCAGACAGGTCATATGCTCTCTTCCAAGGTTAAGCCCTCTACTCTCCACGATTTTTGGGCAAAGTATGTCGGTGTTTTGCTAGACCATTCACAGACTGATTTTTCGTTCTTATCCTCTAAATGGTCTCACATACATCGCTACTTTCAATGTCGAGAGCTCTTCTTCCAACCCGTGGTAAAAATCTGGGCGTGTCTTTAAAGCAACAATCCAGGAACGAATTCGCGGGTAAGGACCACCTATAATGACGTTGCAGGTGAGAAGTTGGTCAATGGAGAAGAAAAAGTAGAAAAAACGTCGGGCAGGGGCTTAGACAGGGACTCCCCCTGCCGTTTAGGGAGACGTGTGTTGGACGAGTTGTCCGAACCTGCCCGTAGTACATGCGCTCCAATTGCAACTGCTGGCAAATAGCCATGCATGCTTGCAAATACAATAACTATTTGTGCCGGAGACAATGAATCGAAATTGAAGCGCTTCAATTGCGTTCTTATGGAATCGACCTCATACAGCGCGGCGGTCCCGCAACGACCGCTAGTCAAGCACGGACTCTGCACAGCGTATGTTGAGCGATCCGCCTCGGTATGGGTGATCCGCCCCCTCCAAGAGGACTTCGACCCCTTCCAGCGCATTTTAGAGGTAGGTTTTGAACTTAAAGACATTTCCTATAAACTTTAGTTGGGCTGGGGCATGTTTTGACCGCCTAATGACCAAGTAGTTGAAACCCTGCCTGGACTGTTGCTTTAATACATAGTGTGGACGAATTGGTATAAAGTGGTGATTTTGAATATTACTGTCCACTTTTACTGAATTAAGTGCAGTAACATAGAGTAGCGATTAGAACTTTGGTAACTTTTGTTTTCCATCTAGTACAGCCAATAGACAACAAAAAGCCTCAACATTACATATTTAATACAAAATTAAAGACAGAACATGATGTGCCACAAAATTTCCCCAATTCGCAACCATAACTGAAAAATGCTATTTATTAGAATAATGTCGTGAAAAGTGTGGAAACTTCACAATCCAAAGCGAATTCTGCACAATACCTCTCAAATCCATATAAGGCATTGGTATTTCGAAGAGCTAAATCAAATTGTTTCCGAATTCTTGATTGGGAATTGGATATCATTTTCCTGAGGTGCGCAACCTACTAGCTATAGTTCGGATCTTGACTCGGTCCCATTATAGCAGTAATTTTCAACGAGTTTAGAAACGCGACATCAAGAAGATAGACTTGCATCGGATCACTTGCGTGATAGAAAACGCATTTTTTTACCGCAGTTCTGAAATTCGAGGGAAATCTCTCATTTTGCTGGGTACTGGAAAGTGGCAAAGGCCGAAATGCATAACACATCTTCACCTTTGACAGCACTTCCACTCTTTCCAACTATGTGAATCTGATACCTAAAATAAGGTGCTGTTGACAGGACACACCACAAAGTTAGCAACTTCACAACAAAAAAGGCAGAAATTCCACTTCGGAGCACAATTTCCTACCTCCCCCTTTTGGAATAGGTCAGCCGTTAACTCGCAGAAGCCATTCGGACCACTCTTCTCCTGAAGCCCAAGATGTCTTCTCGTTGTGACATCTTCCATAATATTTGCTATATCAGGGATGATGCTAAGCAACATTTGGACACTCATTCAAGTGGAAGTTAGACCCGAAAAAATTATTCCTGGTTTTTTGTTGTCGGGGACGACACGGGTCGACCACTTTTTGAGATTATCTTTTCTGGTGAGACTTTGTTTTGTAGAGAGGCGTTCTTTTTACACATGATTCATTTGTAAATCGCATAATACTCAATAATTATGCTAACATTAACAGAATATATATATATATATATAAACGTTGAAGAGTAGAAATTATAACAATCAGCGAAAACGATGATATCCATACTTGGAAGAGTCATTTCTCAGGAAAAAGTTACACATATTTTTCAATTACACTTTCAGATTTCGGACAGTTACCTAGTATGTCATTTTCGCTCGGTTTTATATTATCAATATCGCTAATGTAATAATTTGAGGCAGTTTTGTTGGTTAATGTCTGCGCTAGATCAAGAATAAATGTTGTAATGTAAAATGGAGTTACCCCTGAGCCTCATTTGTTGAATATTTTCTCTTTAGCAAATCTTTGTAGTTGTTGAGGACTCTTTCTTTTCAAGCTTTATTGGTGAGCTTTCGCTGATATAACAGCTTCCTCAGACCTAGAAAAAGTTACAAGCATATCACAATTAAACAGCCTTTACAATACTTATAGCAAACGATAACTAACTGACCAGGCGGCTACTTTCAATTAAGAATTCTGCAAACAACTACTTGAGACTGCAAAGTTAAGCTACAATCCGAACTAACACAATTGGCGACAATAGAATGATGACACCTTACCCTAGGACAGTCGCTAACCAAATGAAAAGTACTCAGAATGAGCAGTACGTGACTCTTTTCACTGTGCTCGCATATATACACCGTTAACTTATTAGTCTCATTGCCTCTATGAGTTCCTCTCTGTTGTTTATTTCTGGAGACAGTCGCTTGATAGCGAGTGCCTCTAGCACTTTTCTTTCCAAGGAGGCATCCTTCGAGCGGTGGAGCACGGTGACTTTTATGGCAGGAGGCGGTTCTTGTCCGTGGTAAAGTGTACGATGTCGCGAAAAACCGCTTTTGGATATGACGAAGGGTTTCAGCGCGCTCGTACATGCTCATCAATCCTTTTGTATAGCGGCCTCATGGTTTCTCCAACGTACTTGCGATCGCACACTTCACAAGTGACCAAATAAACGGTCCCTTGTAACTGGCAGATCTTCTTATCCGTGCAGTACGAGCAGTTTCTTCGACCACACTTCTCTTCGTAGAGCCTCGATGACGTAAGCAAGCCTTTGATGTTCGTTGGTGGGCGAAATATTAAGTTTACTGGAAGGTTCGATGACTTCACGATCTGGTTCACTTTCTTTGCTATGCCCTCGTTCACATACGGTAGTATCAGTGGTATTCCTCCAGCAGTAGAGAAAGGACGCCATGATCGTGGTTCACACGTGGTGTAGCCGTTCTCTTCCAATATTCTAGAAATACTTCGCTCCACTTCTGCTGACTCTCGAGTGCAAATCCTTGTCTTCGTCGTGATAAGATTCCGTATCACGTTTGCCTTCATATACAGTGGATGAGCACTGCGAGAGTGCAAAATAATACTTGGACACAGGTTTTCTATACCATACGTACTCCTTGGTGCCATGGTCCAACCGAACCTTTGTATTAAGGAACGGGAGAAAACCGCACTCATCTGGATACTCCACCGTAAAGCGTATATTCGGATCACACGAGTTCAGATTTTGAAGCATCGTGTGCATTGCGGAGGTGGAGCCAATCACAAATACATCGTCTATGTATCGTTTGTAGAACGCAATTCCCGTGACCAATGATCTTCTTTCTATGCGATCTAAGTAGACGACGGCCAGTAGAGGTGCAATCCTCAATCCCATGGCTAAGCCTCGTTTCTGTGAAAAGAATTCTCTGTCGAATTGGAAGATATTACACTTCAATGTAGCAACCAGAAGTTGACGTAGATCATCTTCCAAAATCCGAAAGTGTGGACTTCTCGATGTTGACGGAGGAGTTCCATCACAGATTCGACAGCCTCATTGTTATTAACGTTTGTGTATAGAGAACTGCGTCAAAGCTTGCATAGCACGCATCATTAGGTATCATTAGGTATCCCGCAACGATTTAGGGCAGACATAAAATCTCCCACATTGACTATATGAGCAGCTACATGATTGAGTAGCGGCGATAGGAGCTTGACGAGAAACCAGCTTATTCTGTATGACGGGTCTTGTCTCAATTTGGTCTTCATCGATGTCTGCCCTAAATCGTTGCGAGATACCTGATGATGCGTGCTATGCAAGCTTTGACGCAGTTTCTCTATACACAAACGTTAATAACAATGAGGCTGTCGAATCTGTGATGGAACTCCTCCGTCAACATCGAGAAGTCCACACTTTCGGACTTTTGGAAGATGATCTACGTCAACTTCTGGTTGCTACATTGAAGTGTAATATCTTCCAATTCGACAGAGAATTCTTTTCACAGAAACGAGGCTTAGCCATGGGATTGAGGATTGCACCTCTACTGGCCGTCGTCTACTTAGATCGCATAGAAAGAAGATCTTTGGTCACGGGAATTGCGTTCTACAAACGATACATAGACGATGTGTTTGTGATTAGCTACACCTCTCTACTGCTGGAGGAATACCACTGATACTACCGTATGTGAACGAGGGCATAGCAAAGAAAGTGAACCAGATCGTGAAGTCATCGAACCTTCCAGTAAACTTAATATTTCGCCCACCAACGAACATCAAAGGCTTGCTTACGTCATCGAGGCTCTACGAAGAGAAGTGTGGTCGAAGAAACTGCTCGTACTGCACGGATAAGAAGATCTGCCAGTTACAAGGGACCGTTTATTTGGTCACTTGTGAAGTGTGCGATCGCAAGTACGTTGGAGAAACCATGAGGCCGCTATACAAAAGGATTGATGAGCATGTACGAGCGCTGAGAAACCCTTCGTCATATCCAAACAGCGGTTTTTCGCGACATCGTACACTTTACCACGGACAAGAACCGCCTCCTGCCATAAAAGTCACCGTGCTCCACCGCTCGAAGGATGCCTCCTTGGAAAGAAAAGTGCTAGAGGCACTCGCTATCAAGCGACTGTCTCCAGAAATAAACAACAGAGAGGAACTCATAGAGGCAATGAGACTATAAGTTAACGGTGTATATATGCGAGCACAGTGAAAAGAGTCACGTACTGCTCATTCTGAGTACTTTTCATTTGGTTAGCGACTGTCCTAGGGTAAGGTGTCATCATTCTATTGTCGCCAATTGTGTTAGTTCGGATTGTAGCTTAACTTTGCAGTCTCAATACAGGGTGTTCCATAAATACTGCAACACGTTTCTTAACTTGTAACTTCTCTCAAAGTAGACATATCTTCATGTGGTCATACACAATTCTTAGCCAGTCATTAAGATGTTGAAAGGAATGACATTTATTCGATAAGTCCCCCTGTCGCTGTGAGTATGGCTCCCAGTTGCTTCGAACACAACTCTAGTGTTTCCCGCATGGCATCCTGGAGTGCCTTCTTCGAACTTTCTAGAGAAAAGGCTCAGCTCCTCTATTGGATGCATTGTTTAGTGCAGGCTCTGTCCTCCTCATACAGCCCAAATAGGATGGTCCAGCAGGTTGAAATCGAGAGATATGAGCCATTCCGCCATTCCTTTGAGGACGTGAACAGGAATGATAGCCATTCCTTTGAGGACGTGAAATGGGGAACAGTATCGTGAAACCAGTCTTAAACAATTTTTGCCCTTTATGCAGAAGCTGGTTACCTTTGAAAGGAACGTCATTCCTCTTTGAAGAAACCAGATACCACAACAACAAATGGTGCACTGGAGCATTCGTTAGCTAGGTCTGTATCGAGTTTTATTCGCTTTTCAACAGACAGTTGTGGTGAGCGACCGGTGATTGAGACCCTTGCCCAAATCGTGATAAAGATTGGCTGCTGCTTGTGGCGAATATTCCTTTCACTCTCATTGGCTTCCACGGGACCTCATGCGGGCATCCTCGGAGTTTGAAGATTGTAGCTCCGCTCCATGTGAGGAATTTTGTCGTCGATGAAAACGGTGCCCGCGTAATCGCCATTTTCGGCCCTCGACACCAGCTCTTTGAACTTTTTGTCTCTGCTGTGCTCCTCCCGTTGCAGTGGTGCTTATGCAACTTATAATGGACTGTGAGCAGTTGTTATCTGACCACTCTCTACATGACTGTGTTTAGAAACTCCAGCGTTCTGGTCACCTTTCTCGAGCCAACCCGGGTATTGCAGTCGTTTCGCTTCTTCATGCTTTTCCTGAGATCCAAGATGTCAGAACTTGTGGGGCGGCCGCAACAAAGACTACTTTTATTGGTCTTCTCTTCAGTACACGGTAGGCCGCGGAGCGGTTAAAAATCCAAAGAAGCGCGATGTTCATCACCGGATGTCCGACCTAGCTGTATGAGGGATTAGGACCTCTATTGAGGTTTAGATGCACCATGAGATGTACAACGAATGGTAAGCCGTGCACTTTGGCAAGGTTATTCACAAGAGGTTATAGGAAGTGAAGGTATGCCAACCTTGGGAAAAAGACTACAGACACCCACACAATTGAAGCTCAAAATGTGTTGCAGTATTTATGGAACACCCTGTAGTTGTTTGCGGAATTCTTCCATTGAAAGTAGTCAGCTAGTTATCGTTTGTTATAACTATTGCAAAGGCTGTTCAATTGTGATATGCTTGTAACTTTTCTAGGTCTGAGGAAGCTGTTATATCAGCGAAAGCTCACCAATAAAGCTTGAAAAGAAGTCCTCAACCACTACAAAAATTTGGTAAAGAGAAAAATAAATGTGTCGAAACTCCTGGTAGCTACTGTACTGTCGTACTTGGCTAAGAAGCCGAGTTGTACTTTATAGGCCGAAAGTTAGTTAGCTAAAAACTTATGATCGTCTAGCCATTGCACCTCATCAGTGCTCCTCCAAATTTCAGAATTTCTTGGTGAGTTCGACCATTCCAATTTCAGATGCGAGCACGTTCGCAACAAAGAGAAGCGCTGGAAGTGCGGGATCGAATGATTATTCCACCTCGATGCGATGCAAAATCGAAAGAGATGGGTCTCACAGGTGTTCAGTCATGGAGAGACTATTTTACGAGAGACGAACCTTTTGTTCCAACACCTTGATTTTAATGAATATTTATGAAATCGAAATAAAAGGCGAATCACGGGCGTACTACTGTAAGTTCCAACTCACAGCAGGGTCCATCGCCCAAAAGATCGACAGGTGTCATATTTGGTCAATGGAGGGGATGAGGTCGTAAACTTAAGTACTAGTCACAGAATTGAAGGTACGAAGGCGTGGCAGACTTTCAACAACCATGGCGCCTGTTTGCCACATATGATTGAATGGTGTATTCCAATTTTTTCCAAATGCTAAATCACTTCATATTCCGCGAACAGATTCTTTAGGAGAAAATTCCATTTCTTAAGGTGAAGCTAAAAGGAAGAGCGTTGATCTTGGCAAAAAGTTCCCATTTCAAGTTCTACAGGAAAATCTGGTGCAGCTATAAAGCTACGATCTTGTGAATTTCACTTTTTCTTCACCTCTTCTCATCATACCAATTTTAAAGAAAATCATGGGCCTTTCAGTCATGGAAACTGACGCTTCCGGAGAGCGGTCTAAAAAAGCCGTCGAGGAAAAAATCGCACAACACCACTATTTTCTGAAAGGATTGTGTTTCAGAAAGTTTGAGCATATTTTCGAAACCTTAGTCTTCTTGTTGCTGAGGTTCTTACTTGCCTTGCAGATCTTCAAAAGGTTGATCATGAAGGAAGTTATGGACTTGAAAACACCACGTTACATTACATGTACACAAGAAACAGATCAAAGTAACGATCAAAGAGGAATTGAACATTTGCAACAGTTCAAACAATATTCAGAATGCAAACAATTTGGATTCCGAATTTTTGTTGAATATTTCATGAAAACATTTCATTGATGAAAGTGTCGTTGGAGAAGGCACAAATCACTCAGTTTGTTTCTAAGTGCTTTAGTAGCTCCTTTTGAATGTGACCCCGGTGGTCCGCGGCAACCTTGGGACCAGGCTCGTGGCTGCCACGAGTACCCTTGTAGCTGACATCAAAAAATCCTCGTAAAAATGATCCCTTTCAATCTTGGAGTGAGACACTAGCTAGGTAAAAAATATTTATTACAAATACCACATTAAGACGTTACGAATGTAACTGCTCTTGCACTGGAGGAGCGAGAGCTCGAGCGATACGGCAGCAGCGGCCAGGTAGTGGGGAGGAAGAAAGCGGCGGCTTCGTACTCCTAGAGTGACTGGCAGACGAAATAGTGGTAGGACACGCATTGTTATCTATGTGGTTTTTATATTGAGGCTTCCCGCTTGAAACATACTGGGGCACGATGTGAAGAAAAGTCACGGAGAGCCCAGGCAGACCACACAATTGGTAGTCGCCTGGATCTATCCGTGCGCTCATACGCTAGACCGCACGGTTACAACTTACGGTAACATGCCACTTTCTGCAGTATGCGGCGCCCTTGCTGCTTCAATGTCCTTATTGATGAATCTACTACATTAGCACAATTTATAACAAACAACAATGACCAACTGAACAGAGAACTACTGCGGGTCTGCTACGGGATTTCTATGAGCCTAATGAATCTTTGGGGAGAACCACGGGGTGTGCCAAGCCCTCGTCCACCTGGATAGTTGCCAAGGTTTGGGGTGGTCCATGTTGGGGAGGGGGTAATTTATGGCATTCTCAATTCGGTGCAGAATTGAAAATGGAAGTGGTAACACCATCATCGAAATTGTTTGTGTTATGCAGTGATGATATCCGAGTTAAGGATATCTGTGTTTTGAATTTTCTTTCAAAATCCTTCCTTCTCCTTTGAATGCTTCTTTCTTTTGTTCAATGTACTGCTGCGCCCGAGAGGAGCGGCGTCAGCAGCTGATTTCAGTAGCGGCAAATCCACTTCTGCTTTGAGATAAGCCCGAAGCAAATCGTATTACTCTTTGAGAACATCTCTCAAGAGTGATTTCGAGGGAATGGATAAGCGCTGGCCTCATGCTAGGGGTCTTGTGCGAACTCGACCTACTGAATAATACTGCAAAGTCTTTGTTTCATTGGGACTCGTTCATTGAGATCGATGGCACCGTTCATGCCAGCTCTGTCATGCATGCATTATCCCCTCGTGATGGCGCCACTTCTACGATCTTCATGGCACTGCAACCGAGGCCAGTGGCGACACCAGATTGCACCACCTGTCTCTTTCGAAAAATGAAGCGTCTCTCGTGGGCCCAACGAGTATGCATGTGCGAGCTGTTGTTTCTCCAGAAAACTTCCTATGTCGCTGAGGCTACCGTACAATCTGCGCTCTACATCTGCATTTTTCTTAAAGGTACAATTGATAGCCAAAAGCTGTCGAGTAGTACCATCAGAATTATCGTACGCTCGTTTTTGAGCATTTCGTCCAAATCGTTAGCCATGGCGTATCGACGGCCTCATTTGTCGCCTGAGTGAGCTCTTTTATCGGTAAGCCAGTTTCTTCTTCGTGGGCCAAGGACAAGAAGGAGCCGTCGTCAAGGTTAAAGGTACGAAAGCGTAGTCGCAAAGTTTCATATAGAATAGGTACCTTTTCAGCGCAACGGTGCTGCTAATAATACACCGTTTCAAAACTAGCATCAGAAAACATTTGCACTCTTCGCTCCTCTCATGTTCGTAAATGAGAATCAAACGAGCTACAGTGAAAATCGAACCAAAATGATATCTTCTATTGAGATGCTTATAACCCGACATCTTTGAACTTTTCTTGAACAGACTAAATGTATTCTTCGCCATTTACCATACTATCCTGGTCAGCAGAAGAGCAGTCCATGCGAGCCCGTATCGTCTGTCTCTGCGAACAAGATTATAGCTTTTGCCTGGCGATGCTATTTTCTTTTGATGTGGTTGTACTCCGTAGACCTTCTATTTCGAGCGGAATAACACGGGGTCTGTAACAAAGAGCAACAATCGTGATCGTGGGTATCCGTAGAACGCACCTTTTTCAGCCAAATCGACAAATAGGAACAATGATCTATTAAAAAATCGGAATTCAATTCGATATAAAAATATGCCACTATGATGGCGCTAAGGAAAAGGTGAATAACACCTAACTCCCCCGCTTCTTGGCTTAAGTTCTGGAAGTGACTTGCGATCACTTTTCAGCTTTCCGGGCACTGCACCTTCGATGTTTTGACGCAGCTAATGTCCCGGTAAAGCCCTTTCAAATGATTGCGGACGTGAGTCATCGGATTTTTGCCTTCTGCACATAAGGCTCCGGTCAATTCCCTCACTCTCACACTCCTTTCAGAGTCTTGACAGTGCAGAGTTCCGTTCTCATCTTATATTATTTCGGTTGCGGTTGCCCCTGCAACTAACATACACCGGTGTTTTAATGGAGCACGGAAAAAAAAAGCTTGGAAACGGGATCCCCTACTTTAGGCCACCTGAAGCGCTAGTCGCGGCGAGTGTTGCTCTCACATCTCTCTGCCGAGCCCAGTGGAAGCTACCACACTGCCCGTTCTAGGATCGATCATCTGTGGGCATCGATTTTGCTAGCTCATTGTCACAAGTGACCCCTACGGTAGTCAGCTGGCTCAGCAATTCATACGATAACCAATCAAAATCTTTCAAGAAAATGACGCGCACATTTTCATCGATCATCACTTCATCTTCGACCGAATCTTAATCAAATCAAATCTTCGAAGAAGCAGCTGTCTTCATTCAATTGCGCCATTAACGAAAAAGAAAACAAAAAACGAACTCCACCTCTGTTATTATCCACTTCATGGCGATCACACGACAGAACGATTGCAATGACGTGCTTGGCTATTGAATCTTTCACTTGTCAAAAAACACGATGAATCAGAACGACTTTGATGAGTAAATAGGCGACCCACAGGATTGATGATGGGTCAGACCACATGCCAAAATTGAAAGATATCGAACTACGTTCGGAACCTCACGATTGCTATCAATCAGTTGGTACCGCTATTATAATGTCGGAGTTGCAGCTTCTACCACCGTAGTTCGACACCAACACTTCATTCAGTCGTAATTAAATTTCTCCTCTAAGCATCGACTCCCTTTCGCTGGCTGCAGTGTCGAATTCGTGGCTTACACTCCCGGAATTCGATGTACCTTCTCTCTCGTTCGAAGGTCACGACTGCGATATTCCAACCAGAGCTTGCCATGTCTAAGTCACGGCTTGTAAAACCGAAATCCGACAGTACAAATCAATCGAAGATCACGCCGTGAAATCAGTCGGAGTTCGATCTGCCTTCTGCTATCACCTTTCGTTCTTAGCTTGAGTCGACTTCGTGCCCAGGTAGCGAGCCCTTCGTTTTGAATGCGGCTCAAGTAGTCATCGAGGCAACTTCAAAGTCCGTCTCGCGGCTGTCAGTTTCACGAGGACCCTTGGAGCTAAAAGCTAAAGGCGGTAAAGAGTGATATGCTCGTTCGAGTAGGATAGCAGGGTAGATAATATTTATTATGAAGCCCACTGTCGAGAATGCAACTACTCTTGCAGTAAAGGAAGGAGAAAAGCGAAATGGCAGCAGCGCTCAAGTCGAGCGGAAGATGGACGTCTAGTAGACCATGCATTCTTCTATTCTCAGGTGGTTTTTATACGAGGGGTTCTCGCAGGGAGCGGTGATTTTAGTAGAAAAAAAGAGGAGGACAAAGTGACTGGTGGGTTTTCTCAAATTTTGAATAGTCTCGGGTGCCAGCAAAATTAATTGATCAGCGCTTCCAATCAGAACCAATGTCGTGAAAAACGACGTAAAAGGTTGGCAATAAATTATCATTTACCAGTTTAGCTCCGCCCGCTACCGCGCGCATGACACGGAAGCCTTTGATAGAACTGACAATCGGTGAAGCTTTAGGTTTCACCGCTAAACTATAGCTGCTTCGTTAAATGCATTACTGTCCGTTGCATAGGCTGCATCTTGGCTGTATCTCACTGTTTGATAAGCGCAGTGAAGTGCACAGCTAAAGTGATGATGTAAACAACCACTATGCGTCGAGTATCGAGGTAATTTAGCGGTCGAATATCTCAAAACGGAATGCCCAGTATTCATTATATTTATTCGAGCATCCCATTCATCCTCAAGAAGGTGTAGCGGTCGAAAGGTGTTTGAGTTTACAATTACAACGCTAATGAAATGATATTGAAATGAAATGCATTATCTGCAATCTGGTTTCGAGTAATCTCTACGTTCGTACGCATATCGTAATTATCAGTCCTCATCTGTCGTTATCACTTTTTGACCCCACAAAATATGTTACCGTCCCACCCCCATATCATGTCCCAAAATCAGTTCCTGACGACTGCTGCGAAGCGCACTATATATTTCGTGAAATTTGTGTTTCAGCGCCTCTTATCTGCTCTTATCAGTCGTTATCACTTTGTAACCCCCACCAAATATGTTCCCGCCCCACCCCCTATACCATGTCCCAAAATCAACTCCTGACGACTGCTGCGAAGCGCACTATGAATTTCGTGAAATTTGTGTTTCAGCGCCTCTTATCTGCTCTTATCAGTCGTTATCACTTTGTGACCCCCACCAAATATGTTCCCGTCCCACCCCCTATACCATGTCCCAAAATCAGCTCCTGACGACTGCTGCGAAGCGCACTATGATATTTCGTGAAATTTGTGTTTCAGCGCCTCTTATCTGCTCTTATCAGTCGTTATCACTTTGTAACCCCCACCAAATATGTTACCGCCCACCCACTATATCATATCAAAAAATCAGCTCCTAACGACTGCTGCGACGCGTGCTATGAATTTCGTGACACACGCACACACACACACACACACACACACGTACAGACAGACATAGCGTTTTATATATAGTAGGGATATTAGTAAGGTATGACTGTATGGTAGAATGCACTGAACTTCTACGATGTACTGCGAGTTGCATGATTCAGTTTCAAAAGTGGAGGCTTTCAAACTAAAAAAAAAGCAGAATGCGCTCTTTGTTCTAACATGACATGTTCTAGAAACAACTATGACTGCTCTTGAAATTCAATTTACGAACACTCCACTTTTTCATGGATTTGGAATTAATCTACGACGATGCTAAGTATAGTCTATTACAATTACTATGAGCTGAATGAATTAATTGTCTTCGTAAGCACCCCCGTGCCTACACCTGAGGTCCGTAATTAGGTCAAAGAGGTGCCACAGCACCAGCCCTTGTGTAGCGGTCTCGGCGTGGTTATCTTCAGGGCTAATTAATTCATACGCTCATGGCGTATTATTACGAATGTTTTTTCTCGTCACACTTAATCAGCATTTTTCAAAATTTTACTTAAACAAAGCATGTCTTGTTATGAGCAAATGGTGTCGAATATTCTTGAACAGCCAACAAGCCTCCTACTGGATCAGCTGAGTGCCTCATGTTCTGTGGTGCCTATTAACCTATATGTTCGTGTAATTATTTATACATCGCCTACAACAATATTGTTGTGCGCACGTATTGTGCAAAATAAATAAATAAATAAATGTCGCGGATGCCACTGGATAATTTGACTTGCGTGTTGAGGTAGGGCAACCAACCGTCGTGAGGTGTTTCGCGAGTGAGCTTGATGTACTGTGATTGTTCATTCATTAGTCGGAAAACTCTCTTCCATTTCGGATTGTGTCGACGTAATAATGAAACAGTCGTCAATATATCTACAGTACATCAAAGGTACCATCAAAGGGTCGTCAAAAGCACGCGGTTCTTTCTCATGTTTACTCATGAGCAACCCAGCGAGGTGACCTGGTTGGACTAAGCGCTTTGAGCCCATGGGCGAGCCACTTCAATCTGAGAATAGTATGTTCCTGCCCACTTAAAGATGTTACATTTAAGCATTCCTTGATCAGAGTCATTATGCACGTTTTTCCGAGTCCAAATGATCGTATACTATGCATATGCCTATCAAGCATTTCGGACAATGCTTGCAAGGCTTGCTCGTTTTGGACGTTAGTGTAAAGTGATGTTACATCAAATGACTCCATCACTGCATCTCTCCTCACGAGCTACCGTCGCAGACACTCTCGCTACACTCTCCAAGAACCTCTTTTGAGGACTTGAGTGACGCGGCGTGAGAGGAACCGGATGGGCAAGGACACTTGAGTGGTTCGTGTCTACAACGACTACGCGTCTGATCATGAAACAATGTATATATTCTCAGTTTCTCTCCGGTTGTGGGTCTCCCATGCAACTGATATGACCAATCCGACTACCGAATCATCTTTGTATGGCTCCTCACTGTTTGACATCGACCAGCATGTATCATTGCAGTTAATCATATGCTTGTGTTGTTATATCATCGAGGCTGTTTAACAACAATCACGTGACAAAATTGTCTGGTCACATCGCTGTGAGTTTGAGAGCAGTGATGAACTTTTCGTCAAGGCCTGCTGACTTTGCCGTGCACACCCATACATGATTGAGTCGCTTGCACTGTGACAAAAAGTCCCTTTCACTCACAAGTCGATAGACGGAGGAGTCCCGCAAATGCGCTTTCAGTTATGGCACGGTCAAGTGACTGTGGCATAACTACGAATTCACCACCTTTATCACTAACAGATATGCGTATGGAACCGTTAGATCTTAGCTCGCGTAACTCTCTCAAACCCTGCCATTGTTCGTATGTCAAGTTTCTGTTTCGGTTGCCGTTTATAGTGATTCAAAACGGCAAGAACGTTAGCTGACAAATTTCTAAACTTGAACATCGACTTCGTGTGACGGCCTCGAATGAGTGCAGTATTATTGCCGATTAGTATTAGTTCGCGGCGGCACACGCGCACAGGTGAGCCACCCGTAAGAGGTCGTCTCGACTCACAAGTGAACGTGTGTTTTGACATTTGTTCTTCTAAAAACGACGCCCTGTACTAAGGGCCGGGTAGGTCAGAGTCCTCAGCTGTCTTGAGTTCCTCCCATCAACACTGCTTTTCGGAAAGTTTGGGCGTTGACGTTCTGTGAAGGCGAGAAAGACGGACCAAGACTTAGCAAACTTAAGGAATTAGCAGACAGATGAACGTCGCCGATAACAGTGACCCGCGTGGAAGAGCTATCATTGCGAGCTGACTCGTTGCTGTGGTGGTGGTTCCCGGGAGAATTGTTTGCACGGTTACTGGAAGTTTCTCGATGCGCACCCAACAGTCTATCGTATTTCGCACAAAGAGTCGACTTAGCCCTAGATCGAATAGAATCGCAAATTAACCTCGACTCACCCTCAATCCTCCTCCAACTCTGCTCTGACAAAGGGATGTTGGCATGCGCTTTCTTTTGCTCTACATTTCAATAGCGACGAGAAGTAGAGACTGCCGCTTTTCCCTTACCAGTTTTGCTCCGCCCGCTATCGCGCGCATCACACGGCAGGCTTTAGCGAAACTGAAAGACCCATGGAATATCAGCATGAGGTACTCCATTAACCACCTCACTATTGAATGTGTTAGACCTTTCCCAGTTTCGCTGAAGTCCATCGAGAATACGCGTGATAACGTCTGGAGCTGAACTGGCATATTTATCTCACAACTGTAAACATCCAGCATTCTTCTTGAATTCAGATAATTTAGCGGTGAATAGGGATTGTGATGTCTGTCTCGAAATTAAAATGAGCTACAGTCGAGATCCGAAAGTTGGGGTAGGCGTGTCACCGGAAGTGACGTGGACTTGATAGAAGTTGCGTAGATAAGTCGTTGCCAGCATGCTTTGCTGATATCTCGCGATGTATATTGGAAGCCCCTTATCCACATAGATTCTATCAAGTACACGTCACTTCCGGTGACACGCCTACCCCAACTTACGGATCTCGAGTATACCTATTTACATAAGAGAAGAGCTAAGGCTTATCATTTATTTACATTCACCATTATTTAGAACCCCGAAAGGATTAGCGGTTTAATGAGTTTGGGCTTTCTTGATAGAAATGAAAGTTATCATTTGCTGAAGACTTGATTGAGTTTATGCAATAGACTGCTATTAAGTAAGGCTGGTCATACAATGATACAGTGTGCACGTACCACTACAAATAGAATTTGTAAGTAGGGACGCTCTAGTGTCAGCGCAAGCTACGTAACGGAACCGACTTCTGCGTTCTGACGCGCCTTATGTCAGCCTTTATCAGTTGTAACCACTTTCATCACCTACCAACAATGTCCCCGTCCCTCCCCACATGACACCTGCGAGTATGGACGCTCTGGTGTCAACGCAAGCTGCGTAACGGAATCGACGACTTTTGCGTTCTGACGCGCCTTATCAGCCCTTATCAGTTGTATCAGTTTCAATCACCCACCAACAATGTCCCCGTCCCACCCCACATAACACTTGTAAGTATGGTTGCTCTGGTGTCAACGCGAGCCAGGCAACGGAATCGACGACTTTTGCGTTCTAGCGCATCTTATCAGCCATTATCAGTTGCTATCGCTTCCAATCACTGTACCTCCAATTCATGCGGGTACCACCAATGTCCCGGGACCGCCCCACATAAGACTTGTAAGTATAGACGCTCTAGTACCAATATGAACGACAAAACGAAATTGGCGATGCTCGCTTTCTAGCCCCTCTTATCAGCTATTATCAGTCGTTATCAGTTCCTATCACGTACCACTTGTGTCCCCATCCCACCCCCTATAACATATGTAAGAACCACTGCGCTATCATTACTGTGACTCGAGCTATGAATTTCCGGTCAAACACACACACACACGGACACACCAACAGACACACGCTAGCCGCTTATATATAGTAGGATTGTAACATCCAGAATTGTACGATAGATGGTTGTTATCACTGGGATGGTTTTCGGGAAGATTGCATGTTGTTCCGATTCTATTATTTGCTATGAAACGAGGCAGCATACCGGTTGATTTGCAGCGTTGGAGGAATTTCAGCGATTGTCTAGTGATAACCACCTTTTGGCGAAGCAACAACGCTTCACGAACTAGAGAGAAGAATCTTGGCGGTATGGCTTCATGCGGTGGAAAGACACCAAAGTCGGCATATCTCCCCAAGAGGGGTACCGCGTCAAATCAAGTTACCCTTATGTCTCCCCTTTATATCTGACGAAGTGAGCGCTGCTATTCAACGGAGTATTAGAAGAGCACAGCTGCAGAACGATGTTCAGTTGGTCAATATTCCCAACGAAAACATCGGACGGCAATTGGTGCGAAACAGGCTCTATGATAAGCAGTGCGTATCAGACGGCTGTGTTATTTGCCCTTACGGTAAAATTGGGGATTGTAGCTATAAGGGGAGTAATTTATCAAATCGAATGCCGGGCTTGTAACTCAACCTATATTGGAGAAACAGGAAGGGCAGCTAGCCGCATCAAAGAACATTTGGCTAACATGAGGCGCGGTACTCGTTCAACGGCTCTTGGAAGGCATAAGGTTGAGAAGCACAATGGCGTTGATTTCGAAATAAGGTGTACGGTGTTGGCGCATGAGACGGAAATTGTTGCTAGAAAGGCATTGGAAGCATTCTGGATTTCCGCTAAGAAATCCAGCGATGAACGGCCGGGATGAACGCCCTTCAATAACAAGTGATCTCTCGCCGTTTATACCGCACTGCGAGCTGTAGAATAAAGCGTACGTGCGTCTCCCAGCGATTACTCGAATCAGGAGACATTACGGTGTGTCTTATTTCTTACTGACCGGCGCTTTTGTGCGGAAGCGGGATTCCCGCACAAACGGTGGAACCCTGGGTGAGTTCAAAATTCGTTTTGCTTATGTTTCTCGGTGGGACTCCCGGCGGAAAGTCGGAACCGCTAGAGGAGATAGGCGCTTGGTGATTAGATCGTGAATTTCAACCTTGAACCGCGTTTAGGCCTCAGAAGACGACGATTTTGTCGAAACGTCAGGCCGATTGAATAAATGTTCCACCTATCAACCTCGAAAGGCAGAAGAAACAAACACAAATAAGAACAAAGAATGCCGAGGTTACAAGAAGAGAGAAGCTGGAGACTACTACAAAGTGACTTTTTTCGATTAATTAGCTGTTTTATTTTTCTGATATACACTAATCAAATTTAGTATACGACCACTTGTTTTTAGCAGCAATCGTCAACACAGGGGTATGTGTTTCATGCACTTTAGAAGGGAAATGAGTTCTGGGCAAGGAAAGTTGGAGAGATTCGGAGGTTTTTTGGCATGATGGTGATTCGAGTAAGATTCTTATCTCGAGGTGAACTCGCGAGGGCCGATGTTCGCTCCTTGGCACGAGGTGGGGAGCTACACGGTGAGCTGGAAAGAGCTGCTAGTCCGAGAGTCTCTAGATATTCGTGATTTTTTTTTTCGCAAAAAGGGGCTCTATCTTGCTTCGCTTTCAATTTGGAGGCGTCGCCATCAAGGTGTTTGAGGTTTGTTTTCATCATTGAGCCATATCGATTATTAGACTTAGTTGTCGCACGTCGCTCATCACCGTCACGCGACATGTCCGTTCTAGCCCCACGCTTCACACTCAGCACACCAACAACTCAGGAGCTAAAATTTGGAGAGAGGTTATACTTTACACAATGCCCACAAGAGTAAAAAAAACTTCATAAAAATCTATTAAAGCTAGGCGAATGCTGGTCAGTGGACTTCGTAATAGGTATAGCGTCGAGATCAGTCACGGGATGGTTCGAGTGTGGAAATTCTTCCAAAAAAAGCCAACGCTAAATTGCACTGGTAGTGCACCACCGGTGCATAGTGGATTGAGGAGCGTGTCTTCTACTATCTTCTGGTTGACTCTCTATGTAGCTTGGCACGTGAAAAATCCCTAATTGGTGAATAAAGAAAAAGGCTCTGAGAGCGATTTCCATAAAATTGGAATCCTAGCTCAAGGAGACAAGGAGCAAAGGAGATGGTTAGCTTCTCGTATAGATGCACTTGTATGCTGAGCTACAAGGCTTCTTAGAAGGCTTCAATACTCATTGAACGATTTACACAGCAATTCTTTTGAAGGTGAAAGTATAACTAGGGTGGCCCAATCTAATAACTCACGTATAGAACACGTACACTTTACAGGTGTGGTAGTCTCTTGGTTTTGCAGCAGTACACTAAAAATGCTAGGCTCGAAGCAGCAATGCGGGTGGCGCATTGCTGGGAAAGGGGTATACTAAGCTCTGATTCCTCGAAGCATGCATGAATTCCGGCATCAACTCACAGGAACGTTTTGTGTTTGTACATTCCATCATAAAATTGATATAAATCGTAGTGCTTCATGTCTTCGAAGTATTAGCCTATTCAGCATGAGCCTGAAACACATCAAAGGACGAATTCACGATTGGGATGAAAGTCGAAGAACGAGTACTTTTCCTGGTTGAGGGACCCGCGGACCTCCTGAGGAGTGCAGGACTGACACGCAATTGGCACCGAAGGAGTTGACCTCGGCGACCTATTAAGGCTCAATCTTGGCGCGGTGGGCAGTGCACGCCCACCGATCATCTGATCACTCGCCGCAGGTCTATACGTGGTGAGTGATTAGATAGGTGAGAGAGCGTAGTGTTGAAGAGGGCACAGCGATGATAGTCGCATCAATGCTCAAATCAACGGGCAAGGAAGTGGTCCCATTTCTCAGGTTCTGGGCCGTTTCGCATGGCTTTTTTTCTTCTTTAGTGCACCACTCACCATCCCTAGGTTAATTTGAAATAGGTTGTCTTTACAGCGTTAATTTCGTCCTTTGAGATGCTTAGACGTCATTGCTCAGACAGCGATTACAATAGGTGTTTGAGAGGTTTAGAGAGGACCTGAAGGCGCTCAACAGCACATCAAGGGAAACAAAAGCAGAAAAATTCGTCGAGAAGACGCAAAATACAGTAGTAACCCCTTGTTTGCTCGCTCATTTTTGACCACGGATGAGCGGGCCAAGAAAGAGGGTTTCCGGCCACGTTCACCCCGATGGTCGGTATCTGATAACAAAGGTGACGTTTTGATTGATATCTCATCACACAGGGAACATAAATGAGATGACCCCCTGAAATGGAGAGCCCTTTTAAAATGAACGATGCCGCTGCTAGCAACGGAGTTCGCCCATCAATCAACTGCACTAGGGGTGGTGCGCTGAGGGGCGTGGCGATTTTCAAATTTTGCTTAACAACCAGTAAACTTCCTTCGTGAAGATGCCAGAAGCCGCAAGAGACGACCTTCTACACAGTACTCGCCGTTTGAAATCGAAAATTCACGCGAATAACGCGAATCCTCGTTAATTTCGTGAATTCGTTATAACTCGGTTCAAAATTGAGCTTTCGAGAATCCGAAGATATCTTTGAATTCAGCTCGTCGGACACTATAAGAATGCTTTGATACTTTGGAAAAGCTCCATATAGGATTGCGCCATGCACTCGATTTTCATCTCAAAAAGTAGTTGCTCGCATGTGATGTGTATATAATCCCGCTTATGCGGGCTGACCGCTACACACAGAGAAGGGCCTCAAAACTTACCCCAGAATGCGCCACGTACTCAATCTCATCCACTACATTGTGAGATTAGATGAATGTTATTTTCCGAATTCTTAGATCTTCATTTCGTTTTCAAGCGCTTACTGGCTTTACGTGTTCCCTCTGCTCTCAATATCCCATCCTCTGTATATCAAGTGGAATCTTTGAACAGTTCTCAGCAGGCATAGTGGGCCTATTATGTGACATTTTCCATTTTCAGAGGAGATGTTTTGCAGAAAGCTGTGAAGATAGCGAACAATTTCCTTCACTGTCGTAGACTACGGTCACTTGTCTGTAAGGATTATATGGAAAACTTGGTCGCAAGTGAGCGTTCCTTCCGTGGTGTGTGCCCCAAACATGCCTCCTCGTCATGCCCTTGTGGAATGTTCAGATTTTTTGCATTTCCAGATGAACTCGCAGACCTGAAATGTGCCCCGTTAGCTTCCCCGTGAAAAATGCTATCGAATGATATGCATTACTTCCCCCAGTTGAAACTTTGGTTTTTCACCGTTTTCAGCCTTCCCCTATATCCCACGATTACTGCCCCAAAATCTCAAAGTTTCATTTTTCGTCGAAACTTTGTCTATTGGGGTAATTCGATGCCCTGATTACGAATATGACATTCATTTTTGATGCTGGTGTCATTTGGCGCCATTTGGCGCCGTTTGGCGCCAATTTGGCGCCACGGCTGTTTTCACCAAATCTGCTGAAACTTCGTCATTTGGGGTTATTTGGGGTCCTGATTACGAAAACGACACCCGTTTTTAGCGCTGGCGCCATTTGGCGCCGTTTGGCGCCAATTTGGCGCCACGGCTGTTTCCACCAAATCCGCTGAAAACGTGTGTATAGGGGTTATTTGGCGTCCTGATCACGAATATAACATTCAGTCTTGACGCCGGCGCCATGTGGTGTCACAAACAACACTTCACAGTCAGAGCGTACTCTTAGGCACCTTTCTCAGAGCGCCGACTGTCAGACCGTGGAAAAGGTCATCGAATCGGAGACTTTCCCACGACAGGAAGGAGCCAGACCGTGGGAAAGGTCCGAATCGAATCGGAGACTTTCCCACGACAGGAAGGAGCCAGACCGTGGAAACAGTGAGCTAACCAGGGAAGGATGGTGAATCGAAGTGGCCATATGAAATAAGATGTACAAACCCTGGCGTAGTCTGAGACGCTGATTTCAAATCTGTCTTCAAAATCTGCTGAACGACTCTCTGAAAGAAATTACGGGGGGTGTTTAGAGGGACCGTGACTGAGCTACTCGGATAATAGCTGCGATCGGCTAAGTGTGGTGTGCGTCGATGGCTCAACAGGTATGTGGTCTGCTTCATGTTATCACGGTGGAGGGTTCGGATCCTTGCACTGACGAAACTTTTGCATTTCACGGGAAATATCCTTTGCACATCTACAACCAGTTTTGCACAAGTATCCTGCTCTATATACCTGGAAGTTTGTGTTTGCGAATGCGTGTCGCCTTTTCGAAGGATTCAGCCACGAATTTCTCTGGTTTCTTTTATCCTTTTACCAATTTTGCAGATGTTTTTCTTATGTCCTTGTTTATCCTTGCAAATTTACGATCAAATGACAGACAAATATTATACCATTCAGTTAGTTTGAATGACGCGATTCAACCCGAGCGCACAAGAACTTATGTGCAAAGTGGAGTTTTACTGGGAAGGCTCTGCCTTTGACGTGGCAGTCCTGGCAGAACCCAGAGGGCAGACAATCATTTATCACTTCGGAACTGTTGAATGATGTTCTGCCCAAAGGTGGTGCTATCGCAGTTGTTGAAGGTCTTTGGACCTTGTGACACTACGCGAGCACCAACTAGGAAGGAGCAGAAAGTCATCGACAGTTTCACTGCTATTCTTCGCGAAGCAATGTATGATGAGCTCCTCGTGGACTGTGAAGAGGACAAGAGTTTTGAAGAAGATACCGTCGATCCATCGTGGACCGGTGACGAAATGCTGGACTGGGTACGCTCTGGTGAATTTCCTGCATCAACGTTGCTGATAGTGGATTCCTGGACCTCCTTCAAAGATCATAATGCAATATGTTCTGCAATTCCGTCTCCCAATCAGATCAAAGTAATGAATATCCCTGTAGGGGCGACTTCACAAATTCAACCTTTAGACGTATATTTTTTCCAGCCGTTTAAATCAATGTATAGACGATTCATGTCTTATGCTGTAGCTCATGAATTAGAATTTGCTATGTATAAAAGGGATTCCATTTTGCGGATAATTTCACTCATTTATTTCCAGTTTTGCTCCCCCAGATTCAAAAAATTCCTTTCCTATTCTTGGTACGCTGCGGGATATCTAGATGAACACCCCGGTGAATTTGAAACTCCCCTCCAGTTTGCTTTTCCATCCGATTCGATAGGCAAATGTGACTTCATAGGTTGTGATGATCTTCATTTCATTCGCTGTTCGCATTGCGAGAAACTCTTGTGCTTTAACCATTTTGTAATAGACTATCACATTTGTATTGAGCGTTGACTTTAATAAAGTCTATAAAAAATAAAATAGGAGTCGAGAAAAATTCGTGGCTGAATCCTTCGAAAAGGCGACACGCATTCGCAAACACAAACTTCCAGGTATATAGAGCAGGATACTTGTGCAAAACTGGTTGTAGATGTGCAAAGGAATATTTCCCGTAATAATGCAACAAGGTTATCGAGTTTTCGTAAGTTGACAAAAAATGCCAAACGGGATCGAACGCGCTCCACGCAGTCCATAAGCAGGGGAAAGAGGCACCATACTATGCCCTGATTGAGCAATACGCGCGACGCCAACCCTCGACCGATCGCAGCTGTTATCCGCATAGCTCAGCCACGGTCCCTCTAAACACCCCTCGTAATTTCTTTCAGAGAGTCGTTCAGCAGATTTGGAAGACAGATTTGAAATCAGCGTCTCAGACTACACCAGGGTTTGTACACCTTAAATGCCACTTTGACTTCACCAGCCTTCTGGGCCTGGTAAGCCAGGAAGGTCTTAGTTCACGTTTCACTGGAGATGGCCTGTTATCGGGTGCTCGTATGGAGGCAGGCAGCAATTCGCACTGCGAGCTAGCTTGGTCCATACTCGAGCAGATAGAGAGATGTAGAGATGTTGCCGAAAACCAGGTGACCGCAGGCTCTGAATCTGTACGATGCACGACTGCTGTCTGTCCTAGGTTCTTGGGAGTGCACGCTCGCCAGGATTTAGATTCGAAGATGTTTTCTCTTTCCTCTTTCGGCCATTCTTTCTGTAGGAAGGAGTCCTAACATTCTCCGTTTTTGAAGGACGGAATTTACGATGGAAAAAGAACCCACATTTCTAAATGGAGGTGAGAGATGGTGCAAGGTAAGGTCTCGGAGGTTGTGTAAGCAGGAAAAGTAATACGCTGATAACAAGATGCTCTGATGACATACTAGCGTCATCGCTCAGTTTAACCGGGGTGTTAGACTACAATGGGGACCTCTTCCTGTGTTCAGGTTGTGCGGTTCTGCCGGATCATTCCTGACTCTTTTGTCACTGTCAATAGTGAAGCTGTTACTCTATTCTCGCGACTCTTGGTGCCTCTTCAACCCTACGCGTCTCTAGCTGAGTCCATATATCAGTCACCAAGTCTCTATTTTTCACTACGAGCGTGTGATCTCAGACGCATCTGGTTAGGCGTGAGAGATCGGTCACGAACTCGCCACACTATATTGTGCATGCATAGGATCTCAAGAGTTTCAATCTTTGCGATGCCGAGGTTGTTCCCATAGTTACTCTCTGTCATGCGAAATGACAAAGGCGGGAAGACGTGATCTGTTCCGCACCCTCAAGAGATTCACGCCGCGCTCCCCACTAGGGATTCTGCTCACCTTCTTCGAACCTTCGTTCCTTCCGTTTGCAATCCCTCACCGTTTAATGTGCCTCCAACCAGTCCAGCTTGTGCCTGCCTCACATTTACGTCCCGAACGTAGCCGTGGTAATGCATTTTTGCCTTCTAGGCACTCAACTCAGGGTTTCGTCAAATTCATCTCGCCATATCCCGAGCTACCTTCCTCTCGAATGAATCGGCGGTTTCCTCATGGAAGTGCCCCACACATACGTCGCGGAAAAGAACTGGCTTCCAGTGTATTACTGTCATTGAACTCTACGGACTGTTGACGTGACGTGGGAGCTGTAGCGCGGGATCTCCAACTGTGCGTGATTAGATCGCTCTGATGTCCCTTCACTCGAACTCTCGTCCTAATGAATCTCCGCAGATCGAGCCTAGAAACCCATGGGCCACGCCGACTGCGCACCGACACGTGGACTCGAGAAATGTGGAGACAGGGGTACTATGTTCATCGGACAAAGCGAGATCTTGTCCGTGGTGCTTTTCGTAATCGCTAGATCCGACTGGCTCTCGTTCAACCGGTCCAGTGTCGGCAAACGACTCGTGAACAGATTGCGATGCAGCCGAGTCTATGTGATCGACTTCTCGGTTCGCGGGTTTTGAGCTCAGGCCTCATGACTCGTTGAGGGGGGATGGACAAGGGCATAGTGCGCAGACAGCAACCCCAGTGGAAGGGAGCAGCACGATCTTAGTAAGTGCAGCTTAGTATTCACTCTGAGTTCCCCTATACTACGGACTAACCAACACGTCCTAATCATAATGGTGTTTCCGTAATAACTGAGCGTAAGCGGCCTCTCAATTGACTCTGTGTGCCTGCTAAAAAAGCGGACTCAGTCGCTAAAGACATGAGCCAGATCGTTATTCTCCGTTGTCGAAACGTGAAACATGCTTCTGGCTCCTTCCTGTCGTGGGAAAGTCTCCGATTCGATGACCTTTTCCACGGTCTGACAGTCGGCGCTCTGAGAAAGGTGCCTAAGAGTACGCTCTGACTGTGAAGTGTTGTTTGTGACACCACATGGCGCCGGCGTCAAGACTGGATGTTATCGTTTCGTGATCAGGACCCCAAATAACCCCAAATGACGAAGTTTCAGCAGATTTGGTGAAAAGCCTGTGGCGCCAAATAGGCGCCAAATGACACCAGCATCAAAAACGAATGTCATATTCGTAATCAGGGCATCGAATTACCCCAGTAAGCTACCCAGATATTGCGATACGAATAAATGCATAACTTGAAATGCATTTGGGGGAGTAATCGTGGGATAGTGATCCGGCAATAGGGGAAGGCTGAAAACGGTGAAAAACCAAAGTTTCAACTGGGGAAGTAATGCATATCATTCGATAGCATTTTTCACGGGAAGCTAACGGGGCACATTTCAGGTCTGCGAGTTCATCTGGAAATGCAAAAAATCTGAACTTTCCACAAGGGCATGACGAGGAGGCATGTTTGGGGCCACACCACGGAAGGAACGCTCACTTGCGACCGAGTTTTCCACATAATTCCTACAGACAAGTGACCATAGTCTACGACAGTGAAGGAAATTCTTCGCTATCTTCACAGCTTTCTGCAAAACATCTCCTCTGAAAATGGAAAATGTCACATAATAGGCCCACTATGCCTGCTGAGAACTGTTCAAAGATTCTCGGCACTCGGATATGCATGTAGTTTGATTTCGTCGCCAGACCTTATATTAGAACGCAGCAGGAACACGCTAAAACTCTCTTTAGATTAGGACGCGTTAAAACGAATGAAGATCTATTGATCGGAAATTAACCATTCAGCTATCTCACAACCTGCTAATGACGAGAAAAAGAATTTTTTTGGAAAATTTACCTGGCGCAGTCTGGGGCTGAGCTTTGAGGCGCCTGTCTCTGTGTGATAGCGGTTCAGCACCGCATAAGCGATTAATGTACACGATCACAATTGGCAGCAACGAAGTTTTACGAGGATGAAACTCGCCTAATCGCCTAATCGCCTAATCGATCTGTATATTTTTCACTTTGAATCATCGCCTAATCGCCTAATCGCCTAATCGCCTACTCGCCTATCGCCTACTCGCCTATCGCCTACTCGCCTAATCGATACGTATCCTTTACTCATCGCCTATCGCCTACTCGCCTACTCGCCTACTCGCCTAATCGCCTAATCGATACGTATACTTTTCATTTGAATCATCGCCTAATCGCCTAATCGCCTAATCGCACGTACGATCGCCAACTATGAACGCTCCATTCAGACATCGTTTTCACTCCGTACTATACCGCGCGTCTCAAGCGGACACTGAGCTAACGCATTTCTGGAAGCAACCAACCTAACGCTCCACCAACCGTCCAGCTGCACCGAAAACCTTCGATGTCATGCGCGCGGTAGCGTGCGGAGCTAAACTGGTTTCAGTTGACTGAAGAAGGGCTTAGGCCCGAAGGTTATCAATAAAGCTTTGTGAAAGAAGAGCTTCCGAATCACACTCGTTTCAATTTGAATCATGAAGCTTCAGGGAACCAACAAAAATATAATCGCTATAGTTGGAACCTGTTATACGCTTTTATACTTGTTGGAGAGCGAAACCTTGCGGGTTGAGATCTGCCTTCATTTTCGTGCAACTAGTCCTTCAGAGGGGCCGTAGTCGCTGAGAGTGCTAATGCAGCAAAGGAGAACCCCTTCGGCGAAAAATCCTCTGCGGAGCCATTTTGACGTGCCTAACGAATCGAGCCACTTTGCTAAGCGCTGCCTAGAGCGAAGCTTCTGGTTAACAGTGCTGTATTAATTTTCCATACTTGAGGAATTTGAAGGATTATGGCTTTGAAGGGTGCAAACTCTCCTCCATCAGAATTTTTCCATAATCAACGCAAATTCGTTATTTCATAATAATTTTTACACTTCCAGGGCAGTTCAGAACGATCTCGTTTGAAACTAAATCTACTACCAGATTGAAAGTTCGTCCGCTTTGAAGAACGCTACAATTATTCAAATATGATCGAATTTCAAGATCTTAAACATCTTAACCTAATATGTAGCTGCTCCAAGGTCAGTGCCCGAGATCAACCAACACACAGCTGGGTAAATTCTAAGGCGTGCAGATTGATAAGCATGCGCTGTGTAGTACTAAAGGGTAAGCCTTCTGTATTGAGCCACCCTTTTTTACTTTTTTTACTCTTTTCATTGTAAGGCACAGTGATCTAAGATCTTTCTCTGTCTTTTCCTACTGGCTGAACGACTTTTATGGTGGAGGGTAGGTACATGAGGAACGGGTGTTTATTTAGAACAAAGGCCTCCAAGATAGGTTCAACAACTTTCCATACTTCGGTTGGTGTAGGTCATCATGGAGATGGGAATGGAAGGGGACAACAATCGTATGGAAAATTTTCCTCGACCCCTCACTTGCTTCGCGAGATGCGTCAGCTGGCCTTCTACAGAATGCCCATTTTCAACCAACCGTCTGATACGCGCGGTGGAGTGCGGAGCTAAAGTGGTGTCTGTAAACAGCCACCATGCATTGGATGTCAGGATGATTTAGCGGTCGAATAATATTGATGCCAATGATTTTGCAATAGAAATACCCATTATCGTATATCGCTAAACATCCATCATACATTCTTAGGGACTTTGGGAATTTAGCGGTCGAACGGTATTTTATGTTGATGACAACAACGCAATGAGATGATACTGAAGTGAAATGCGTTATCTAGAACCACGGTTTTAAGCGATCTATATGTTCCCACGTAATTATCGGCCCTTATCACCTCCTGTACCTCACCGAACATGTTCCCGTCCCACCCTGTACATCACTTCTTGGAACCAACGCCCCACTGCTGCTGGGACGCGCGCTATGTAGCAAAACGCTACCTTCATCATAGAGTAACACAGGTTAGGTTACATAACAATTTAATTATGGCATCTGGGATCAAAGCCATCATGGTGGTCACTTATTTGATCGACCACCCTGATCGCGCGGGAGAAATGGGTGCAAGAACCCAGCTAGGTGGCAAGAGCAGTCTCTCAGTCGAATCAGTCACTTCATTCACCTGTTCAGCGGCTCAGGTCTGCTTCCTTCAGCAATACACTCGCGGTCAGGTCTCCTACCTGGCGCTACCACCTTCGGATCCTCTCATCGTCTATCCAATCGTCAATACTGTTACTCTTTGCTGTGGCTAACAAGGGCAAACTAATAAATCTATTGTATTCTTCACTGTGCCCAAGCAATATCTTAGATCAGTATACAGTACTCGCCGTTTGAAATCGAAAATTCACGCGAATAACGCGAATCCTCGTTAATTTCGTGAATTCGTTATAACTCGGTTCAAAATTGAGCTTTCGAGAATCCGAAGATATCTTTGAATTCAGCTCGTCGGACACTATAAGAATGTGCTTTGATACTTTGGAAAAGCTCCATATAGGATTGCGCCATGCACTCGATTTTCATCTCAAAAAGTAGTTGCTCGCATGTGATGTGTATATAATCCCGCTTATGCGGGCTGACCGCTACACACAGAAGAAGGGCCTCAAAACTTACCCCAGAATGCGCCACGTACTCAATCTCATCCACTACATTGTGAGATTAGATGAATGTTATTTTCCGAATTCTTAGATCTTCATTTCGTTTTTAAGCGCTTACTGGCTTTACGTGTTCCCTCTGCTCTCAATATCCCATCCTCTGTATATCAAGTGGAATCTTTGAACAGTTCTCAGCAGGCATAGTGGGCCTATTATGTGACATTTTCCATTTTCAGAGGAGATGTTTTGCAGAAAGCTGTGAAGATAGCGAACAATTTCCTTCACTGTCGTAGACTACGGTCACTTGTCTGTAGGAATTATGTGGAAAACTCGGTCGCAAGTGAGCGTTCCTTCCGTGGTGTGGCCCCAAACATGCCTCCTCGTCATGCCCTTGTGGAAAGTTCAGATTTTTTGCATTTCCAGATGAACTCGCAGACCTGAAATGTGCCCCTTCCCCGTGAAAAATGCTATCGAATGATATACAGTCGATATCCGTAAGTTGGGGTAGGCGGGGCTATGGACGTAATTGCAGACTACACAAACTTGATAGTTGGCGCTTTGAACAGGTGTCTGTGTTTTTATGATTTCCCCGCGATATTCGCGTTTCCTGTTGTATTCCCCTATTCTGTACTGATATTCTGCTCGCTCAGGTCCAATTCAGAAGGAGGCAGGTTAGTTTAGAAGAAAATAATGCTCTTATCCATTTGAAATGCACGATTTTTTGCATGTTTTGCATGAAGCGGTTATTATTGCTAGACATCTTTTTGTTTTTCATTTTGATTTTTTCAGTTCGACTTGTTCTTCATCACAGCATCTTTTAAATGTTCCCTTTGTTGTGCGGAACATTATTTGCTGCTGTTTTGAAGCAACCCGTCGCTTTTGTGCATGTCGTTTTCCAGGTCCTGCTGCAGTCGCCGTCCTTCTGCTTGTTGCGTAAGATTTCTTTTTTATTTTTCAATTTACCTTTTTGTGTCGGGTTTGTTCTTCATCACAGCATCTTTTAAATGTTCCCTTTGTTGTGCGGAACATTATTTGCTGCTGTTTTGAAGCAACCCGTCGCTTTTGTGCATGTCGTTTTCCAGGTCGTTCTTGGTGCGGCCACCGCTGTATCTAAAAAAGCATGGTGCATGAGGAATCGATGCAGATTTCCGCTTACTGCCCCTTTTCATTTTCGCTGCAGTTTTTCTGTCACTAACAAACACTGTTTTGTGTAAGCCGTCTTGCTGTCTTCTGTGTCTTGCTTTCTGTGGTTTCCCCTGATATTATATTTTTAATAACAGCTGCACCTGAAAAGCATGTTGCACGGACTTTTTCCTCTTTCTGTCGCTTTTCATTTTCGCTGTAGGTTTTCTGTCATTAATAAGTTCTTATTTGTTGTGAGCCATATTTTCCTATGTCTTGTTTTCTGTGATGTCCTTTTCACCCTTTCGTGGTATATCAGGCTTTCCATTGGCGATAAATATATTTCACCCATGTTCTGTTTTTACAGAATGTGGTCTCTCGACAATAAACAATGCATGTCAGGTCAAAGAGATTTGTAAAGTAGTGTATGTCGCGGTCATCAATTTGTATACTGCTTTACTTGAAAAGACCACTTTTTCCCTTGGATCACTTTGAAAGAGATTTTATTTAAGCTTCACAAGCCTCACTCGATTAGAAACAAGATGAGCGGATCAAACAATTTCGTAAGGCTGCAGATTGTTATTCCTCCCTAAAATAATTGATAATCAAGCGGAAACTTGTTTGCAGTCGGCCAGCCGATCGCATTTGTTGGTGCAAACAGGGGAGACAGTAACAGGTGCACATGTGGGGGTGAGTAACCTCTGGACGGCTGTACTTTCAGTGTCAAACCTTGATTAATTGATTTGCTTTAGGAGTCTAACATTTCGTGGCCAGTTGCTGAGCAACGTGCTCAACGCGGGGGGTGCCTCTGTACCGCATTTCAGGTCATATGCATGCATACATTTCATATTTCGCTTGAAATGCTAGTGAATGAGGAGGCAAACTTGAGTGTCCACCCCGTGCTCGCCCCGGAAACGAAGGCCGTCATCGCCAATGTGAAGCGGTTTTTCGCTCAACTGAAAGAACATCTCGGGGCCACTTCTCGTGGAACCGTTTTCGACTCAGTTATTGCGACAACTGCATTGGCGTGCGGCGTGAGTGAAAACACTGTCACTCGGGTTAGTAACGCACCGGTCCGCCCCACGACTCCGCGAGCGCCTCGCAGAGATCGCTCGCGGAAAGTGGCGGTTATGACCGCTATGAATAACCACGGTGCAGTGTGGGGCGAGCGTATAAGACGACTGGCTCACGAAATGTTCAAGGAAGAGAAAGGACGTGACGATAGTGGACTTGCACCAGCAAATGCGAACATCCTACCCAGAATTTGCGTTGTCGACAATGTCATTGTGGAGGCTTATGAAAGGTCTTGGATTTTCTTACAAGATCCTCAAAGGCCAACGCTACATTTTCGAGCGCTCGGACCTTGCGCGGAGGCGATCGCTTGTACTTGAGGAACATCGAGGAAGCAAGGAGGAGAGGGGACTGCGTAGTGTACATGGACGAGACGTGGGTTTTCGAGGGTATGGTTAAGAAACGAGGCTGGATGGACAACACCCTGTCGCGCTTTCCCTCCGAGGAAACCATACAGCAGTATTCCTGTGGCAAGACTGCTGGGAAGAATAAAGGGAAGCGCGGCATCGTTATTATGGCGTTGTGTGAAGTGGAATCATACCCGGCTGTACCCGCGTTCTCGTCTGTGGACCCCGAACTGCGCAGTATTCAGAGATGGACCACACGATTTTTGAAGAATGGCTGCGATCGTCAATCCCCCTGATGAGGGAATTCGCAGCTGGTCGGAATGTCACTCTAGTACTCGACAATGCACCTTACCATACGAGGGTACTAGAGAGGGTAAGGTTAAATTTTGTACACACTATTAAGGCTGTGTAGTTGTGTTCATTAGGTTCCGACCAGGAGCTCCACGAGGCAGGAAATCATGGACTACCTCGCTCACATGGCATCGAAGTGGCCCTTGACAGTACAAGAGCTTCTCTTTTAGATGAGGTTCGTTAGTTCATCAAAATGAACTCATCTACTCCCCTGTAACGCCAAGTTCAGCTGGACCTCTTCGTTGCCAGTCGAGGGGAGTCTCAGCCCTGCGCTCGTATGCAGCCGAGAGAATATGTGAGGAGATGGGAGTGAGCCTGCTCAGGCTGCCTCCATTTCACTGCTTTTTTAATCCAGTGGAGCTGTGCTGGAGTTACCTCAAGCACCGACTCAACAAGTTGGGAAACCCACAGATAGGCTGGAAACAGTAACGTTTTTCTGAAACACGTTTAAGATAGAAATGATGAAATCTAAAGAATTATTAATTTTTAGGTGAGGAATAGGGCTGTTGAAATATTGGGAAGCATACCGAGGAGCCTCTGTGAGGGATGGTGCTGGGATGCAATTAAGGAGGAGGATTCTGCACGAATGAAAGAGGCATTGGATGCCAATAATAACATTATTAACAGTGACGAGATACTCTCTCCACCAGGAATTCATCTGATAGTTCGCTGTCAGATGAGTCGCTAGGCGAACCTATGTAGAATTGTAATTATTTTTTTTCCTGATATGTTTATATTCGGGTAATACCGTGAGTTCATTGATATCGCGATACACTCGAACGGGTTTACAGCATCTATGTTGATTTAGCAGCTATTACTATGTTGAGTTCGGGTTTTTAATAACTATCTCATTGCCTATGGTTTCTTAATATGCATTGTTTATTGTCGAGAGACCACATTCTGTAAAAACAGAACATGGGTGAAATATATTTATCGCCAATGGAAAGCCTGATATACCACGAAAGGGTGAAAAGGACATCACAGAAAACAAGACATAGGAAAATATGGCTCACAACAAATAAGAACTTATTAATGACAGAAAACCTACAGCGAAAATGAAAAGCGACAGAAAGAGGAAAAAGTCCGTGCAACATGCTTTTCAGGTGCAGCTGGTTATTAAAAATATAATATCAGGGGAAACCACAGAAAGCAAGACACAGAAGACAGCAAGACGGCTTACACAAAACAGTGTTTGTTAGTGACAGAAAAACTGCAGCGAAAATGAAAAGGGGCAGTAAGCGGAAATCTGCATCGATTCCTCATGCACCATGCTTTTTTAGATACAGCGGTGGCCGCACCAAGAACGACCTGGAAAACGACATGCACAAAAGCGACGGGTTGCTTCAAAACAGCAGCAAATAATGTTCCGCACAACAAAGGGAACATTTAAAAGATGCTGTGATGAAGAACAAGTCGAACTGAAAAATCAAAATGAAAAACAAAAAGATGTCTAGCAATAATATTCGCTTCATGCAAAACATGCAAAAAATCGTGCATTTCAAATGGATAAGAGCATTATTTTCTTCTAAACTAACCTGCCTCCTCTGAATTGGACCTGAGCGAGCAGA
>MU869127.1:45044-88188 GCA_036418205.1 Ostertagia ostertagi
GGTCTTTCAGTTTCACTAAGGCCTGCCGTGTGATGCGCGCGATAGCGGGCTGAGCAAAACTGGTAAGGGAAAAGCGGCGTGTGCTCTATTCGTCGCTATTGAAATGTAGAGCAAAAGAAAGCGCATGCCAACATCTTTTGTCAGAGCAGAGTTGGAGGAGGATTGAGAGTGAGTCGAGGTTAATTTGCGATTCTATTCGATCTAGGGCTAAGTCGACTCTTTGTGCGAAATACGATAGACTGTTGGGTGCGCATCGAGAAACTTCCAGTAACCGTGCAAACAATTCTCCCGGGAACCACCACCACAGCAACGAGTCAGCTCGCAATGATAGCTCTTCCACGCGGGTCACTGTTATCGGCGACGTTCATCTGTCTGCCGATTCATTAAGTTTGTTAAGTCTTGGTCCGTCTTTCTCGCCTTCACAGAACATCAACGCCCAAACTTTCCGGAAAGCAGTTGGAGGACTTCAGAGGCTAAGAGACTTACTACGCCTTAGTACAGGGCGTCGTGAGGAACTGCAAAACACACACTTTGATCAGACAGCTCTTTACGGGCACCGTTCCCGCGAACATTCTATCGAGAACCTCAGCCGTCACACGAAGTCGATGTCAAGTTTAGAAATTTGTCAGCTAACGTTCTTGCCGTTTTGAATCACTATAAACGGCACCGAAACAGAAACTTGACATACGAACAATGGCAGGGTTTGAGGGAGTTACGTGAGATAAGATCTAACGGTTCCATACGCATATCTGTCAGTGATAAGGGTGGTGAATTCGTTGTTATGCCACAGTCACCTGACCGTGCCATAACTGAAGCGCATTTGCGGGACTCCTCCGTCTATCGACTTGTGAGTGAAAGGGACTTTTTGTCACAGTGTAAGCGACTGAATCATGTATGGGTGTGCACGGCAAAGTCAGTAGGCTTCGACGAAAAGTTCGTTACTGGTCTCAAACTAGATAATACAAGTTGTCCGGTTTTCTACAGCCTCATGAAGACCCACAAGCTTGATTCTCATGATACTCTGTCGATGTCAACGGATACGTACAAAATTCGTCCTATTATCAGTTGCATGGGGGGACCAACCGCAACTTTTGCCCATGGTTCCCTCTCACCTGCTCAATACAAATAAGTTCCTTGAAATTCTACACTATTTTCACATTGAGGAGAGTGCAGTGATGGAGTCATTTGATGTAACATCACTTTACACTAACGTCCAAAACGAGCAAGCCTTGCAAGCATTGTCCGAAATGCTTGATAGGCATGTACTTAGTATACGATTGTTCGGACCCGGAAAAACGTGCACAATGACTCTTATCAAGGAATGCTTAAATTGTAACATCTTTAAGTGGGCAGGAACATACACTCATATCTACGATTTATGAGGGCTCGCAATCGCCGCTAACCCGCTTAGCACCAGTCCCCTCTCCGCTCGGCTCTTATCCCGCGATAAAGAATAAGCAACCGGTGCTCTGGAACGTCTAGCCTCTGCATCGTACTGTACGATCCTTCTATTATATAAAGCGGCTAAACATCTGTGTGTCGTTGTTATCTTATGTGTGTGTGACGTTGTAGTATGTATGTATGATTGTAACGCGGGGGATGTCTTCCGTCCGCAAAATGAAGTTGAGTAAGAAGGAAGCTCACGATAAAACAAACCCTAAAAGCAAATCGGGTAGCTTACAGGATTTGAGATATCAAGCTTGTTTTTTTAGCAGGATACGATGTGAATAATCACTCTAGGGCTATAAAACACCTGCTTCCCGTCAGACTTCCGTTCATTCATGCATCGCGCTGCAGTAAGGCAAGCCTGGAGGCTAGTGGAAAAGAGAAGAAGGATGAAGGGAAGCGAAAATCTACCGCCATAAATCACGATTTGTGTCCTTCTACTGTATGAAAACCTCAAATTCTGATGTTGCATACCGTGCACTTCCCTGTGTTGCGTGCTCACACGGAAGGAAGAGGAACGCATAGCGGCGGATGAAAGCTTGCGTGCCACGAAATGGAAGGTCCCGGCTGGTTCACGGTGACCAAATCTGGTATATTGATATACCTGTTTCATTTATTAAACGAGGCACAATGCGAACATGGAATGAGTGTTTCGCGACTAAATGAATTGAAAACAATCCCCCTAGTAAATCAAGCCCTCACATCGCGAAACACCTCACGACGGTTGTGTTGCCCTACGCTCAACACGCAAGTCAACATTAATCCAGTGGACATCGCAACAGTGCTGAACATCGCGATACCAAAAACCCCAATAAACTACCCCGCATAAAGTAAGGGCCTCGCAAAACATGTTGATATACCACGCGCGAACGAGCTGCACTCACAGCGCTACGCTCTTAAAGTGCTATTTTGTCGGAAATACTGTTTAGCAATCTGGCAACAAGGGTGAGACAGGCAGATTCTTAAAAAGACGTTGACACGACTCATGGCACTACCCCAAATAATATACATTGGCAAACGCTTATGTCGGTGGAACCAGAGTCAAACGCGCAAGCGGCATATTCTCGCCAAGAGGAATAGCCGCGCGCAAATTCAAGTTACCCTATGCTCTCACGCTCTTTATATCTAGACGAAGGAGCGCTGCTATTCAAACGGAGTATTAGAAAGAAAACAGCTGCAGAACGCATGTCAGTTGTATATCTTCGCAACGAAAAACCATCGGACGGCCATTGGTCGAACACAGGCTCTATGATAAACAGTGCGTATAGAACGGCTGTGTTCTTTGCCTTACGGTAATTGGGATTGTAACTAATATAAGGATGTAATTTAACAATGCGTGAATACCGGCTTTGCTAGGACTCACCTATATGGAAGATAACAGAAAGGAGTTTCAGCTCAGTCCTCATAAAGAGAACATTTGGCTAATCTTATGAGGCCGCGGTACTCCGTTCAACGCTTTGTGAAAAATAACGTGACGATACAAGCACAATGGCGTGAATTTCGCGAATATTTGAAGGATTGGATGCGTGAATGTTCTGAAGATTGACATTGAGACGGAAAAAATAATGCTAGAAAAGCATCTGGAAGCATTCTGGATTTCCGCTAGAAATCCAGCGATGAACGGCCGGGATGAACGCCCTTCAATAACAAGTGCTCTCTCGCCGTTTATACCTCACTGCGAGCTGTAGAATAAAGCGTACGTGCGTCTCCCAGCGATTACTCGAATCAGGAGACATTACGGTGTGCCTTATTTCTTACTGACCGGCGCTTTTGTGCGGAAGCGGGATTCCCGCACAAACGGCGGAACCCTGGGTGAGCTCAAAAAATCGTTTTGCTTATGTTTCTCGGTGGGACTCCCGGCGGAAAGTCGGAACCGCTAGAGGAGATTAGGCGCTTGGTCGATTAGATCGTGAATTTCAACCTTAAACCACGTTTAGGCCTCAGAAGACGACGATTTAGTCGAAACGTCAGGCCGATTGAATAAATGTTCCCCCTATCAACCTCGAAAGGCAGAAGAAACAAAGACAAATAAGTCCACTTTGCCTCAAAAATTATGTGCCACCCTTATATTCATGTACCCAGAAGAATACTTTCATTTACAGTTGACGTTCGGGACCTAGCCAGCCACATGATCGGGCCGTGGGCCTACAAAACCGAAATTCATGAGAGCACGAGACTTCAAAAAGCAATAAGTGGGCTCCGTGACCTTTTGGACAAGGATGACCAAGCGCGTGATTTCGTTGTTCTGGTCAGTACAATGACACCAGTTTTGTAGCTCTTCCTCGAAATTCCTTCCACCTCAGGTGAGAATGCTTGCTCACCTCGTGCATGAAAAGAAACTCAGCACCAAGGACGCATCATCGAGGTGAGGGTTTCGGATCACAAATTCTCTTTCATCAGTATCTTGTTCTTTCAGACTCCGAAGTGCCATGAAGAAACTAGGCAGGAAAACCTGTAACATCCTGGTCAAGAAATATACTTTTCTCGAGAAAATATTACGTGAGGATTAAAATCAGACCTTTCACGAACCACGAAGCAGGGCCAACTAAAGCAATTGAAATTATTAATAGTGAAGATTTGGACGACCGATCAATCTTGTAAATGATTGTCTACAACTGCTAGATATGAACTGCGTCAATAATCCCCAGACTAACTGCTGATAGCTTCCAGAAAATTCCATAAAAACCTTCCGAATTTTAGCAAGCTGCTAGCAATTCTGGCAATAAGTGCATGAGTGCTCCTTGTTTGTTGGCTGCTGTTTAGCGCAGTTCGTATTGCGCAGCCCTACGAGAATGCAGGGCTATGGGCAGACCTCGCCAGGCGAGAATCGAAGCTGCAGCTCTTGGCTTCCGGGCAGTACTGCTACCGATTACACCACCCGTGAAACTGCTTCAATTTGGCCCAGCTGTTTATGTGTTTTTTCGCTTCACAGGGTGTTCCATAAATGCTGCAACACTTTTCTCAACTTGTAATCTCTCTGAAAGAGTACACCGCTTCAAGTGGTCGCCCACATTTCTCAGTCGTCATTAAGATGTTGAATGGAAAGACACTAACAAGGGAAGGATACTAGGTCGAAGTGGCCATTTGTAACGAGACATACACCACTAAATGTTTTTTTGGAAGCTGATCTTGGATCTGCTCTTCAAATCTGCAGAACGATTCTCTGAAAGTAGCTATGAAGCGAAATAGTGCAGTGGCAGCGGCCCGAGCCGATGAACAGTAGGTGGTGGGATCGACTTCTTGATGAGTTATCAGCTTTGCTTTTTTTAGAGGACACTGTTTAACACATTCACGCCGATGGCCGCCCATATGGGCTGCCAACTGATGATCGCTTGCCAGGCGCTAGGAATGGACAGATATGTGGACAAACTTCGTAATCGAATGTAAAATGCTTTTAAATCCCGTCACGCGGAAAGTGAATAAATGCTCTATTTTCGGAACCACTATTTGTCGTTTTGATCGAAATCCTATTGTTATATGTTAAGATAATCTTTACGCATGGGACATTGCAGAAATTTTTTGTTACATTCATGTTTATGTTCATTTACATTTTGTTTTTGTTCGGATATGTGGTGAGGCGGCTGCGCCCACAAAATCGCGTTCGTCCCGCGCGATCGAAAAGTGGAAAAGGGGCGTCGTTGTAAATGTGTTAAAGGAATCTCATTCATGCTGAATCATCAGCGACTGCCTATCCTACAAGTGGATAGAGCTGGCGAAGAGCTTCGAACACTATGCGCGTCATTCGCAAATAACCGCCTCTGGCTCTCGTAGCGCACATGTCAAGAACTTTCGTGCCCAGATATGATATTCTTGTTCAGCGTGTCAGACTACCCCTTCCAAGGACTTTTGGTCGAAATCTAAAACTTCGACGTGAAGCTGAAATATGGGCACACACGACCGAAACTGGAAACGGCAAATGACGCTCCATAGGCATAGTTTCGAAGCTCTTCGCCAGCTCTATCCACTTGGTAGGATAGCCAGTTCTGATGATATAGCATGAATGAGATTCCTTTAAACAATGTCTTCAAAAGCAAAACTGACAGCTCGCCAAAAAGTACCATGTGCTCATTTGTTGAGCTACTATTGCTGCCGTAATCCTCTCCCCACGACCTATTGCTCGTCGGTCCTGGCAGCTGCCACTGCACTATTTCGCTTCAAAACTACATTCAGAGATTCGTTCCGCAGATTTGGAGAGCAGATTCTAGATCGGTGTCTAAAAACACATTTAGTGGTGTAGGTCTCGTTACGAATGGCCTCTTCGACTTGGTATCCTTCCCTTGTTAGTCGATAAGTACCTATCGCTGTGAGTATGGCTTTCAGTTGCTTCGAACACGACTCTAGTGTTTCCGCATGGCATCCTGAAATACCTTCTTTGAAACCTCCTACATAGAGAAAGGGCTTTAGCTACTCTGCTTGAGTGCATTGTTTAGTGCAAGTTCTGTCCCTTAATATAGCCCAAATAAGATGGTCCAGCCGGCTGAAATCGAGAGATATGAGTCCGTTTTGGATGTGACATCGGGAACAGTATTATAAGGCCCGTTCTAGACGATTTTAACACTTACGCAAAAGCTGGCGACCTTTGAAAGGGAGTTCATTCCTTGGAGAAGCTAGATACCTTATCGTTAGTAGCAGATGGTGCACTGGGACATTCGCTGGCTATGGTCTGTGTCGAGATTAATTCGCTTTTGAACAGACAGTTGTGGTGAGCGACCGGATTGAGACCTTTGCCCAAATTGTGAGAAAGGTTGACTGCTGCCTGAGGCGAACATTCCTTTCACTCTCATTGGCTTCCACAGGATCTCGTGAGGGTCTACTCAGAGACTGACGATTGTGGCTCTGCTCCAATTGAGGAATTCTATCGTCGAAGAAAGCTGTGCTCGCGTGATCACCATGGCCTTCAACACCACCCTTTGAACTACTTTTCTCTGCTGTGCTCCTCCCGTTGGATTGAGCTGTGTTGCTTGTGCAACTTTTATGGACTGTGAGCAATGGTTATCTGACCACTCTCTATATGACTGTGTCTAGAAGCTCCGTTCTGGTCACGTTCCCCGAGCCAACCCGGGTATAGCAGTCATTTCGCTCTTTCATCAGATCCAAGATGTCAGAACTGTGTGGCGGCTGCAACAAAGGCTACTTTAATTGGTCTTCTCTTCGAGACACAGTAGGCCACGGAACGGCTAAAGCTGAAAGAAGCGCGATATTCATCGCCGGACCTAGCTGTATGACTTATTAGGTCCTCTACTGAGGTTCAGGTACAAAATGAGATGTACACGAATGGTAAGCCGTGCACTTTGGCAAAGTTATTCACAAGAGGTTACAAAAAGTGAAGGTATGCCAACCTTAGGGAAAAGGCTACACCCTCTCATAACTGAAGCTCAATATGTGTTGCAGTATTCATGGGACAAACCGTACTTCAGTGTGGCACCTTAGTCCGGCTCGAAGTGGTTCCAGGAATATGCTTGATTTGATTACCTCCTGTTGATGTAAAACCCAATGGTTAACCTTACGGACAGTGTAGAAAATACACTGTCCATAACAGCGAGGATTTGAAAGGACAAGTGATTTATCCAATTCTTCTTTTGCGCGATGGGCTCCCGTGAAGGTAGCTTCTCCACCTAACTAGGGCAAAGCGAAGTAAGCAAACCATCTTGTTTGGCGTTCTACTGGGGCCGTAAGCTGAATGTTGGAGAGTGCATGGAGTCCCCGTTGGTCGACGGATTACTTAAAGGCAAAGTTCGGGCTCAGACCCACCTAATGAGCCCTTAAAGTGGCTAGAAACGCATGGGACACAACTGTAAGCGACTCGCCAAAACCCCGCATCGAAATGCGTCACTGAAGCGCTAGTGGCTAAGGACTTTGACACGCTCCTCCTGCCGCGACACGCTCCGCCCACCGCTCGATATTTTGTCCGCTTCGCAATGCTGAGCTGCTATGCCCTCTCTTCTCGGATTTCTCTACCGCTCTCCGCGCTCACATTATCTCTCACCTCTCTGCCGGCCTTTTGAACTTCGCCGCAATGTAGAGCAAAACGGTCGTATTTCCTGTGTATTTCACGTTTTCTTTTCCTTTTTTCTTCACTGGCGGTCCACCTCCCACTCCCACATCACATTTGAGTAGAATTACCTCATCAGTTTAAGCTTGAATCTTGCCTTTAACTCGTTCCTTGAAACCGCCTCAATTTGATGCTTACCTCAGGACTGAGCCTCAAAGAGAGGACGGACCTAGGAGAGAGCGCAGGTCCGTCCTCTTTCCAAGGCTCAGTCCCGGGGTAATCAAATCAGCCCTTTTGGTGGAGCTGTTGGCCCAGCTGCACTACTTGCGTCATTATTCTCCTACCGTACCGACCGAGTTGAAATAGTACGTCGACCGTAGGGAACGCCATCCCCTCCCCAACATTGAGCATACGGTCCCAGCAGAAACGCCAAAAGGGCTGGTTTGCTTACCTCGGACAGAGCCCACATCTGCCCACAATTCTTTTCGTGGTTCCTTTCAGGAGGCGAGCCTTGTTCGATATCTGCTGAGAAAGAAGCGCTATCAAAACAAAAGGTAACGTCGTTACCCCATCGTTCTCAGGAGCTAGTTTTTAGTTGCTTTCTCCCTCTTTCAGAGCGTTAAGAAAGCCAAAAAAGACGGGAGCATCAAGCCGAAGATTTCTGCTCGGCAGAAACCTCGCAGAACTTTTTCGAAAGTTTCTGCTCGGCAAAAACCTGGCAAAACCTCTTCGAAAGTTTCCGCTCGGCAAAAACCTGGGAAAACTTCGAATTCAACAGAAACCTCGAAGTAAGTTTCATTATTAAACTACAATCGTGGCCATTTGTTAATCCCACATCATTTCAGAAGTACTCACAACGTCCGCCGGCTATAGAAACATTGTGGTCTCTGCCCCTTGCACACTTTTTGATTCCTCATTTCTTCTTCCCTACACTACTGATCCTGATAGATTTCTGCTATTCTGTTGCCGCTAGGAATTTGAGCAGTGGTTAGAGGCGTTGTGACAACGTCATATCACTTCCGAATCACTCAAAGAGGCACTTCACTCTCACTTATTAAATAGCTTTGTATTGGGACTCGAATGTGTGCCGTATAAAAAGTTCGTGAGAAACGATTGCCTCCTCTATCACCTCATACAATAGTTTCACATCTACACTATCCAACTATCACTTTGCATCACGATTATGGCGACTCGTAAAAGCTTACAAGTAAGTCTTTTTTAACACCTCGGTGCGCGACATGTTTTTTCTTCTTATCAAGTATTGTGTCAGAATTTGGATGCTATTGCAGAAGACAGAATATTCTAGGGACTGGACGCGTAAAGATTCGTTGTTTTTTCTACAGTAGTATATATTAGGTTGGCAAGATTGAAGTGTTGCTTCCGTTTGTGCCATTATTTCTTAGCTCAAACACAAGCTGTCAGGATGAGAAATCGTTCATACGAGAGAGCGATTCAGCACGCATACTGCGAAATACTCGGCGCCAGTGAGCGGATGTTCTTCGATCCAAAGCTTTTGCTCAAGGATGATTATCAGGAATCATCGTCTTAGCGTCTATATTCAAGCAAGCAAAAACGGCCAACGAATCTCGCTCATTGTGTGCCAAACATTGAGCAGTAACACTTAGTATCTAATCCACTTTCAGCTATGGTTTCATCTCTTCGAAGACTGAGGTAAAGGACCTGAGGACGGAGAATGTGGATTTTGACCTCTATCTCTAGATGACGGAGAAATAAAGAAAGCCAACGAATTGAGTCCTCGACCGCACAAAACTTGCATGGAACTTCAGTTGTTTTGAAAGAAAAGTTTAAAAGTTCCTACGTACGACTGCTAATGGAGTGTTCATAGTTGGCGATCGTGCGTGCGATTAGGCGATTATGCGATTAGGCGATGATTCAAAGTGAAAAGTATACAGATCGATTAGGCGATTAGGCGAGTAGGCGAGTAGGCGATTAGGCGAGTAGGCGAGTAGGCGATCAGGCGGTGAGCAAAGGATACGTATCGATCAGGCGAGTAGGCGATAGGCGATTAGGCGATTAGGCGATCAGGCGAGTAGGCGATTAGGCGAGTAGGCGATCAGGCGAGTAGGCGAGTAGGCGATTAGGCGAGTAGGCGATCAGGTGATATCTGGATTGGATGCAACACTTTGACAAGATCTGCTCTTAACGACTAGTAGTCTAGTGTAGGGGTGAGAAGCTAATATGCCTATGCACCTCAGTTTTGGCGACTAAAGAGTGCGCCGTGTGCAAATCAGGAAATGCTTTTAGTTTTCTACCCGTTCTTTGTACAGCTATGTAATGTAAGTAATCCCTTCTTGCTGAATTTAGTGAATACTTCGGTCTCTTATGTGTCTATGTCTCTTATGTGTCTCTACTCGCCTACTCGCCTAATCTATACGTATATTTTTCATGTAGACTGGTCGCCTTCGCCTAATCGCCAACTATGAACACTCCATAAGGCCTTTCAAGACAGAAAATGGTTTCGGTCTATTCTGGGCAATGCGAGCAAGCAGTACTGGTTCCCAATGCTGGAACTTCGCTCCATAACTTCAAAAGGAAAAAGGTTCTTGAATTTATGTTGACCGCATTTTACTATTATTTTACTTATGTTTACTTAATTTACTATGGATTAGTCATGGAAAAGAGAAACGAAAAAAGCTACATTTCTGAGTAGCCATGGTTAAGCATATCCATTGAAACTCTTTCCGTCTATCGCACGTTTTCTAATGCTTTGTGGACTCTTGTTAGGAGTCCACAAAGCTTTAGAAAAGCAAGAAGTATTTCCTTTTCTTTTCTTGAACACAATGGTTTCTTTAATTGAAGGAACCTTTGAAGAAATTGCAACAACGCTGAACATCTGCAGAACTCACGAGACCACGACCAAATTTGCGCAAAGCTCTAGAAAGTTGAGCTGTCCAAAGATCATCACATTTGGGAAGTGAGCACCTGATTCTCCCTACGTAAATCCACCATATTACTTCGTACGGAGTGTGAAGAAGAAACCTGCTTTAGAAGAAACCTGCTTTTGAGATCAGGGAAGCATCGCTGGATTCGAGAAACTGCTTTAGAATGCCGGCGACGCACTCCGTTTATCTGCACACTGCATTCTTCGGATTCCCCCTTTTCCGAAGCAGACGGTGGCTACATGGAAGAGTAATATGGTTTTATTGACCCTCATTAAGTAGTTACTTGTTTCCCTTGTCATTTCTTACAATTAGTTGTGAGGCTTCTGTGTAGGTTACTGTAATTTTTGGGAGATCGTATAAAAAACACAATAATTCCTTCAATTGACAGCGTAATCACCAAAATAATAATGATCATCCTTCGTTGAGATTTTCAATTCTCTTAGCCACAGCACAATTCTCGCCTCTGAATATATTATAAAAGCATGGCATAACTTCTTCAGAGGCATCCTGTTCTCTAGAATCAAGAGTGAGACTAGTACAAGCAAAAAGGATGAGACTCATGCAGAAAAGGATGTAAGTTTCTTAGTGTTTATCGTGAATTAGAAAAGAAGGTGTTTCACCAGTTCTAAGAAGCTCTCTTCCTCTTATGATGAACTCCAGATTGAACCATTACAGGGGTGCCGACTCATACCTAAAACCTTTTTTTTTCGAACGGAGTGAGAACCAAATCCACATCTAAGGCAAATCAGTGGCTGTAATATGTGGACGTCATCACAAAATAACAGCAATTCCCGTAGAATGTCACAAAAAGTCACGAATTTTATTTATTTTATTTTGATGGGTTTATCTTATTTATTTAAACGCGGCAGAAGGCAGTCGTGGGAAACAACAACAATGGCAACAACACATCAAGCTTTTCATATATACTCTAGCCATAACTCAACAACTCTTTGCTAGCTAGGCGCTTGAAAAGCACAAAAGTGGGAGTGACGAGTGCCACGTTTGGTTTAAGAGAAACAAATATAGAACCCGCACGAAAGGTGAAGCAATTAAGCCTCACGTTAGTTCTTGGCGTTGCATATGAAATTTTCTCCAGCCCTCCTCTGGTTCTAGATCTCACCTTAACATAGAATTTGGATGCATCAATTTGGGCCATAGCGGTTAGCAACTTAAACACCATGCATGCATCATAAACTTTTCTACGAGAACATAAACTATGCAATTGGGAACTTCTATTTCTGGAATTAATTTTTTTATAATAATTCCATTCACTCAGTTAATTGTATACTATGACAACACACGATTTCCCGACATCTTTGGCATGAATGTAGCGACAATTTATTACAAAAATACAATATTTTGATACATGTGTTGCCCCATCATATATTTTTCAGAGTTGGAGATACATTTCCATTCGATCCAAATAGAAATTGGTCAATAGGGTGCCATACTGAAGCCCAAAGTTTTTTGTCCAGCTTTTCTGGAGCTGAGCTCGTGCAAGCTCAAAACATTGCACAATATTTCATTCATAAATTCAGAAAAGCGACAGTGGCACAGATATAGAACGTCTAACTTATGATGAGACGACATCAACAGAGGAGTCCGAAAGGGAAAGAAAATATAGCGAAAGGAATGGTGGTGCTAAGGACAAGGACACCGACACTGACGGGAAGCAGCGGATCATGTTTGTTTCTTGATATTTAAACACAGAAGTCGCTGGTTCCAGTGACTTGACGAGTGCAGGATGTATGCGAACCCAAGCTGATCTTTCGTGCTATTCCAAAAGATTTCTTCCATCATGAGTATCACCGGCAAGACTAATTCTTCTATAGAGGAAAATTCCGCAATAAGAACGAAGGTCAGAGAAGGGGAAAGTTACCTAGTAGAGAAACAGAATGGCCCCTAAGGATGAAATCAACACACAGTTGTCATCGAAAAATATTCTCCTGGCGGTCTAGCATGGCCTTCCCGCAGCCCTATTGGCCCGAAACGCCTACCGACTACCTAATCACTCACTGCAAGTCTGTACACGGCGGGGGGTCAGATAGTAGGGAGAGCCATGCGTTAGCTTTCAGGATGGCATAACGATGAGAATCGCGTTAGTGCGGAAGTCAACGGGAAAGGAAGGGGTCCCATTTTTCGGATTCCGGGCCGTTTCTCATGTTTTTTCTTGATCCCTGCTCAACCGAGCATCTCTAAGCTTATTTCCAGTGAACTACAGTTTCATCGTGTACTCCGCCTTTGATGGCAGCGATTACGAAAAAGGGTTCACTGTGACGTGATGGTGTTCAATGATACGCCAGTGGGGAAAAAGCAGAAAAATCTGTCACGGAAACGCGGAACGGGACCCCCTTCTTTGGCCGTTGGTTCTCACTCAGCAACAGGCAATAGATCAGAAAGAGTTGTGAACGAGTTCATCGCAATGCGCTTGATGGCACCATTACCGTTAAGATTTTAATCAAGATGTTCCGTTTGCGCCGCTGCTAGTAACGCAGCTCGTAATCAAAAAGTGAACTGGAGGGCGGATCCCCTTTGTGGATGGAGTGCTTTCGAAATCCAGCTCAGCAACCAGGGCGTCTTTCGTTGTAAAAACGCTACACTTTGCCTCCTTGGCAGCCAAGTGGTTGCTTCGTGTGGTACATATGCTTTCCCAAAGCGCTTCCTCCTCATTGTGATCGCTTCCCTTAAATGAACATGTGTTGATAAGACAAATATGCTCACAAAATTTGAATCACATCTGACCATGGGATATACATATACCAGTTTAGCTCCGCGCGCATGACATCGAAAGCTTCGATGCAACTGGACGGTTGGTGATGGAGCGTTAGGTTCCACCAGTAGGAAATAGGTCGCTTCCAGAAATGCTTTAGCTCATTGTACGCTTGATACGCGCGGTGTAGCGAATCGATGTCTGTGAACAACCACCATGCATCGAATGTCAGGACAATTTAGCGGCCGTACACCATTTGATGCTAATGAGAACAGAAGTACCAAGTACTGATTATCATGTTTGTTCGAACATCCACCGCATTTTTAGGAACTCGGGGAGTGTAGCGCCAAATAGGCGATTTGGGTAAGGACGACAACGCAAGCGAAATGATAGTGAAATGAATTGCGGTATCTCATATCTGCTTTTGGTGGCCTCTGGGCCTTACGCCTCGTAATTTAATCCCTGTCAGTGGTTATCACTTCTATCCCCAATAAACATGTTACCGTTCCACCCGTCCACATCACTTGCCGAAACCGCCTCTCTGCTGCTGGGACACCTACAGTAAATTTCGTGAAATTTAGCGTTTACCGCCTCTTATCAAGTCTTATCAGTCGTTATCACATTTTGACCCCCACCAACTATGTCCCCGTCCCACCCTCTACATACTTATGGAAACCAACACCTCTCTGCTGCTGGGACACCACAGTAAATTGCGTGAAAGTCGTCTTTCAGCGCCTCTTATCAGCTCTTATCAATCGTGATCACTTTCTGATCCCTACGAGTATGTTCCATCCTGGCCCCTACTTACTTGGCGACGCCGTTATCAGCGATTGTTCTTGCGCGGGTCCCAATTCTTTTCCACGATGTTCTCTATCTTGAGCCAATGTCGTCCAATGGACTAATACCTTAATTGAATTAGAATCGCAAATATTGTTTCTGTGAGCAAGAGAGTCTTGCCATCGCAGAGGGGCCGACCGCTAGGTCGTTTCCTGTCGCGAGGTTCCCAGCGCACAGTTGTAGTGCTCCAACGTCCGTCGTCTCGCCTAATAAGATGTCCACAAAGGTGTGTTTTGCCTTGTCGATTAGCGAAATGATATCGCGAACTTTGGACATCGAACGTATGTCTTCGTTGTGTAATCTGGCGATCCGTTGTTGATGTAGGGTTACACCAACCATTCGACGCTCAAGTGAAGCTTGAATCCTTCTTAACTGGGTTTTCCAAATTTTTCGTCAGGGACCAAGTTTCACTAGCGTAGCTCAGAGCTGGTAGTACTGTGGAGTTGAACAGGGTTGCTCGCAGTTTCTTCGTCTCTGGTATTTTCGATCACATTCCTGACTGATTGGACGTTGCCCAGCCAGCTTTTTTCCTCCTTACTATTTCGCCTTTTAGATCGTTTTTCATGTTAAGCAGTCGGCCAAAATAAACATATTCATCGACATCTTCAGAGCTTCACCCTGTAGGAAAACAGGATCTCTGTCTGAGTACTCATTCCTCATGCACTTCGTTTTATCATGTTGATGTTCAAACGGCTTTGTTCCTGCTGCATGTAGGTCACTGAGCATTTGTGAAGCTTGTTCTGAAGTTCTTGAATCAGTACTATGTCATCGGCAAATCTTAGGTGATTTAGATATTCTTCCATCAATTTGATTCCTGTGTCATGCCAATCGCAGTTACGTATTGTACGACTCCAGGCAAGCAGAGAATAGATTCGGGGAAATGGGTTCTCCTTGGCGACTCCTTTTCCACAGTCACCTCTAAATCACGAAAGAACGGTCGAAATATTTGTGCTACATCACGAGTAGCATTCACTCAAGATTTTCGTATAACGGAGTTCGACGCCCTTGTTCATTGGAGAGCTGCACCATATCTTTCTTCGCTCTACTGAATCGAATGCTTTTCGATAGTCAATGAACGTTAGTATCAGTGGTTCGTGATATTCTCGAGCAGCTTCGATAATTCTACAGCAGGTGATAATGTGATCCAAAAGTGCTGAACTTTCGTCGAAATCCTGCCTGTTCAATTGGCTGAGCTTCGGTCTAGTTTCTTTCTAACTCGAGCAAGAAGGCATCGCGTAAACACTTTGTATATCACTGGTAGGAGCAGTGATTGGTCGATAGTTCTCCAAGTCTTCCTTATCTCCTTTTTTACAAGAGCAGAATTGTTTGGATTTTCCCATGCGGCGGAACTTCGCATCTTGAACGTAACGAGTGAAACGTTGAGCTAAAAGCACAATAAACTTTATGACCGCATGCTTGTAAGGCCTCCAAGGATAACCATCAGCTCCTGGAGCTCTTCCTCTCGCGCATTGTTTCGAGGCGCAACGAACTTCTGATGGTAAAAACGATCAGGCCGCTTTCGCCGATTGGTAACTGTTCAGTGGAGGTGCCGTGATCTGAATTGAAAAGGTTTGAATAGAAATTCGTCAGTATCGATTCATTTGTGGCCGAGACGTAGTTCTTAATCCATCGGGATTTCAGACAAGAAATCTTAGGCGGTATTGTTGCCATCTCTCTCTCTTGTTTCTTCAGGCTACGTTTGCTGGATGCGCGCTTCCAATAGACGGCATCGGTAGAAATTCCTGTGGTCTTCAGCGAGTTTTTGTCTGCAGGAGCCGATTAAGCAATGTGTATTCAACATGATTTTGATGTCGATCCATTTGTCTCCTCTGCGCTAGAAGATTCGGGTGTTATCCGATATTCTATGGAAGTTGTGGTTGGGGGCCATGATGCCGCGATTTGTGAAGCAAGCGTGGAGATTGTGTTTAGTATATGGTCATAGTCCTCATTTATGTTGTTTTTCATGTCCAAGGATACGTCGTCTACCACGCCTTTAGCGCATCTGTATTCAAAAATAGTCGCCTGCGTTGTCTTGATCGTATACGTGCCAGGCGCACATGACTTCGTTCGAAGTGCAGTCTTGCGCGTAGAAGTCGATGATCGCTTCCGGATTGAATGATGGGACTACTCCAACATCGGTGAGGGCCCTTCTGTTGCATAGGATATGTGCGAGTTCGTGGGGAATGCTGCCATTCGGGGACTCATATGTCCATCTTTTCCTTACTGCTTTAACGAACTGACTATTCCCGTGATACATATGGTATATCGGCAGAAGGTTTGCCAGCCTTTCTCCAGCTGCGTTTTCGTTGTCTGCTCACTGTGTGGTCCAATGAAATGTTTGTGGTCGTCTTGACCCAACTCGTGCATTAAAGTCCGCCAGATTACCACCACATAACTTGCTTTTCTGTGATCGAACTAGCTCGCCAAGGTTCAACCGTAAAAGTCCTCAGGTGATCTTCGTTACTGTCACTCGTTGGGGCGCTACACCTGAATGATAGAGCGCTGATGTCCTTCGTTAGAGTTGCTGTCAGGATTCCGAATCGATGACTGTGAAACGTGACACTCGTGACATTTTTTTGTGAATCTCAGGTTGCGACTATAAATCCGACTCCTCCTGATTGCGTTCCTGATTCTCTAGCTCCGAGAAGACACGGTTCCATCGCTCCATATGCACGTCAAGGGCTCTTTCCGCTTCGTTTCGCTCAGCCTATCACATGTATGAAATTCATTCTTTGCGTTCTTCAAATAAGGTTGAGAGCTGAATGGCCGTACTGACACTCCTGCAATTGGTAGGTGCATGTAATCAGATGGCTCATTCTTGTGCCTTTTCCTACGGTATCTACGGCCCTGAGTATCGCTTCGATCTGTGTTGCTGATCCAGCGCTACCGGACTGGGCAGGAACAGTCTGCGGGGACTAAGGTGAGTGGTAGAAGTGGTCGTAGCTTTTCGTCTCACAGGATGCCTTGCTGGGGGTCCTGTCGCTCAAGGAAGGCGCCGTCTACAGGAGCTTGAGCACTTCGGGTTCTTTAGTCAGAGAGGCCGGTCAGAAGGTTTCGGCGGGACCTTACCCTTGCGGGTTTCCGGCCTCGCCTCAAGCCCGTTACACCACGACAAGGTAGAACCATGTACGAGCCTGGCCCTACATAATACTAAATAACAGCGGTCCATATTTGCAGCGAAGCGCTCTATGAGTTCGTGACAAACAGGCGCGGCACACACACACAGACATACTTAGCGAATTATATATATAGTAGGATACTTATGCACAATTACAACAATGGAAGCATTGGAATAACAGTATCCTACCAATGTTGTCCTAGAGAATAGACCGGAAAGGAAGACGAGGACTTGATGAGGAAAGCGATTGATCTTCCCATAGTCACGACGACATTCCCTCCGCACGTAGCCACTGTCTTATCCTACTATATATAACCGGCTAAGTGTGTCTGTTGGTGTGTCCGTGTGTGTGTGTGGTTTGACCGGAGAATCGTAGCTTGGTCACAGCAATGGTAGCGCCATGGTTCTCACATATGTCATAGGGGTTGGATGGGGACACAAGTGGTATATGATAGAAACTGATAACGACTGATAGTAGCTGATAGAGGGGCTAGAAGCGAGCGTCGCCAATTTCATTTTGTCGTTCATATCGGTACTAGAGCATCTATACTTACAACTGTTATGTGGGGTGGTCCCGGGACTGGTGGTGCATGAATGAAAGCGATAACAACTGATAAAGACTGTTTAGGCATACTCCGATTGCAAATTTGGTTTCAGTCTGTCCGATACGTTTCAAAGTTTAACCTCTTGTAGGAATTATCGGAGAGGTGAAATGAGCCGCAGCTCTTCAGTAATCTTCACTATCTCGGCACAACCCGGAGGAGTGTCAATAGAGTGGTGTCAAACCAGCGCGAGTGACCAAACTCCTTTTTTTCGTTATTTCCATTTAGCGTTATTCGTTATGTAGTGTTCTTATTTCTGGGGTCAAACGAACAAACAAAATCATTTATGATGAGGATGCACAAAAATTATCCACTATCACTTTCTGGCAAACAATAAGTCCATGTGGTCGACGTCCTTATTACTACAGGCGCATACGGGGTGAAAGCTCTTCTCCATAATCCTTTTGATCATGGAACTGTAATTAGTTACATGAAGACAATCAGATACGCACTGCCCATTTGCTCACGAAAGTTTCAAATTTGAAATGTACCAAATTCGTAATTTTATACCTTCAGCCATTCTACGTGAAACTCACTTGAACGTTTCAGTTGAATAAGTTTTATGGGATAGTAACAGATTCGTTGACCTCATGAATGGGCGTTTGCTTGGCACCATCTTTTCAGAGGGGTAAGTCATAATCAGTAGCTAAGCGCTGAACTGATTATTTTAGGCCAGGATATTCACAATTGCTCAAGATCGCTGGAAGCGGATTCCCCTCCGCATCATCGCTTGAGACCGATCCCAACACTGTCGATGTGATTGTATTAGGTCGAGAAAGTTAATCATTTTACATTCATTGCGTAAAAAAACCTGAAAAATGGCGATAGCGTGATACATGTTCCATGATCCACAGTATCACCACAGCAGCCTGCCTGAACTTCGCCAACTTTACGCTGCTTTCCGTAGGCTATGTACTTTTTCTTGAAGCTTTATTCATGAGATTTCTATCTCATCACCACCGATTAGGGTCTTCAAACGCCAAACGAGTTAGAGTATCAAGCAGAAGATGCCGATGGCCAATTAATGCACGGTGTCACTGCTCAGCCCATGTATTCAGGGTTCGTCTTTTCTAGTTGAAAAAGATCAAACTCCTACCACCCCGACCACCCGTGACTGGCAATCTCGATGCTCGGACGACGTCACTGGAAGGGGATATGGACAGAGAAGCCGTTATTTGGACAGGGCGCTTCAGTGCGACAATATGACGGTAGTGAGCATTTCCATGACTAGTGAATGTTTGCGAAGATGGGGTTGTATGTCGCATGCTGTGAGACCGGATCAGAACACGATATAATACACGATATAAGGAGCTTTGTCCTGGGAACCTATACCACACTAGCATGGCCCCTGATGAAGACAAATGTCAACAGTTTGACAACGATCTCTCAACCTTAAATGCAAAGGTCGGATTAGTTGGCCACAACCCTTTCGGTCATGCCTGACTTGGTTACGCACCCGTAGAGGATATTCCCACACTCAAAACCCGAAACGGCGCAGCAATAAGCCCCAGGGCATGTACTATACGCTATCGCCGCCTGGCCCCCGCTAGACCGCCCACCTCGGGATTGGTGATATGGCGGTGCATGACTGGGTGAAATCGCTAGGTTGATTGCCGTATCAACTGATAGAACGACTGACATCTCCAGAAAACTTGTTTGTATTCCCCAAGCCCTTCCCCCTTATTCCCCTCTTCCTCAAGCCCATCTCCTTCACTGCTGGTGGGAAAGAGGGTTCTGTTTACGGCCTTGTCGACGGTTTTTCTTAGTTTTTTCTCCACTGTCGTTCCACCTCACATCTCTGTACTCAGTTTCAATCGCGTAATATCCCTCATTGAGCCCGACTTTTGCCTTTATATTATTATACTGACCCTTTCCTGCCCCTCTTCAAGAACTTATCTTAGCCGGATCTTGATCGAATTCGCCCATGACTGAAGATTGGCTAGAAAGGTATTTCCGGGGGTAATTCGACCCGTAGAACACGAATATAACATCAGTTCGGCGCGACAACGCTTGGCGCCCGCGCAGGCGCCGGCGCTATCACAACAGTTTTGCGCGGGCGCCCATAGCGCAGGCTACAGGCTCACTCTCAACGATGTAACGTGATATTCATGTTCTACGGGTCAAAGTACCTCTGGAGAGAAGCGTTCAAATTCGTGATCCGAGATGTTCCGGCGCCTTTTGGTGCCGGTGCTTCTGGCGCGAGCGCCAGGCGTTCTAGCGGTGAACGATTGCGATATTCGTGTTCTACGGGTTGAGTTACCCCTGGAGGCAAGTTTCCAGCCGAATCCACAGTCATGGACAAATTTCGATAAAAACGCGGCTCAGTTCTGGACGAGTGGGGCAGTAAAGCTTTTCTCTGCTTTTTACTGCATTTCATTATGCCAGTTTTGAAGAAACTATGGACATGTTAAGGATGGAAACTCGCGTTTCGGGAGAATGATTTGAATAAGCCATGGACTCTAAAGATGGAACAATGGGACTATTTTTGGAAGAGTGACCATTCAAAAGGATTTGACATATTCTTTGTGGGCTCTAGTCTTCTCGTTTCTAAACGGCATCAGCGATCTGCAAAGAGGTAATTATGAAGGAAGTTACGGACGTTCAAAACGTGAAAGTTTGAGGGTTTCGAAAAATCGAACCACGAACACTTGAAAAACCGAGTAATGCGGCTGTTTTTTGAGTGAATGATCTTTGAAAAGCGATCTTGCATTTTTTCGAACGATTTTTGAGAAAGAACTGAACGTCTGAATGTTGAAAACTAGCATGTTTATAAAACGGAACAAATGGGCAATTTTGTGAAAATTTGGATATTCCAGCAGTTCAAACACTTTTCAGAAAGAAAATGGTATGAATTTTCCTAGTTTTTGATTCACTTCCCATGAGATTGCTCTCAAAAGAAGATATAACCTTTTTAATCAGAGGTTTGCGACTTCTGCGAGGGTCAGTTTCTCACTTTGCAAGAAGTGAGAAACTGACCCTCGCAGAAGTTTGAGTTTTAGAAGGTCGAAGAAAACTTTTCTGAAAGTAGAGTTTTCTGCGATCACGAAAATACATAAGTCTGTGGGAAATATTGAAAATTATCTTTATTGAGTGAGTAAAATTTGACGTCGCCTCAAGTCTCATCCTCTCCAGGACAAAGAAACCGAGAAGATGTGCGCGACGTATCAATTTCCTACTGCCCACCAATTCCTTCCATGTCGATGACTGCCCGAATGTGGATGATGGGCATAAAAATATGTAGAAAGACGTAAGTAGCTAATTCAGGTGTGTCGTGATGCTATCCGAAAGGAGGGTGGGGATGTAAATATTTGAAAGTTGCGCAACGACCCTGCTGCGTAGCCTGTGATGAATGCAAGAGAGCAAGAAGTCTTTTTCATTTATTGCATAGTTTTGGTACTCCAAAAAAGTGCAATTCTGGTTATCTTTAGATCCATCTGCAGTTTTGCCAAAAATCTATTGCTCTTAAGAAAACCCTACCTTGAACCAGCGCAGGATTTTCGGTTTTCTCCAATGAACAACGCTTTCTAAATCTAGACAGAAGCGAGGAAAATAATATTCAGTACTCCTATTATTCGCATCTCCTTTGAAGGCAGCGATTACGATAGATCTCACAGGGATTTGGGGGGGGGGACGTGAGGGTCTCAATAGTACGCCAATAGCGAAGGAAGCAAAGAAGTCCTTCAAGAATAAGCAAAATAGTACCCCTTTGACTGCCCTTTCACTTTCGACCATGGATGAGCGACGGTAAAGAACGGCGTTGTTCGGACGTGTTAACCCCAATAGCCGCCATCATGCCACAAGCACAGTGTTTTGATTGATAAGGCAATACGTGGGCAAGTTGGGGATACAGCCGCTAGAAGGGAAATGATCATCCAAAATGAAAAGCCAACAGCAATCAGTCCATCCAAATCGTCTACAAAACTAGTGGGCGCACGTCACTGGGGGCGGGGCATCACGTGGGTCCCGCTCAGCAATCACAGCACCTTTCACCGTGGGAAGGCCACACATCGCTTCCTTGGCAGCCAAGTAATTGCTACGTGTGGCGCAGATTTTCCCCCAATGCGGAAATTCCTTATCGTAATCGCTTCCTTTAAGCCGAATTCGTTCAGGTAGTGTTAGGGTAACATTCCGGTACTGTACGCTACGTTATGCTTGACCCTGCTGATGACACACTGCTGCGTTCATGTTGAGCATAAAAGGAAATAGAACCCACAAAGTAGCATTTTCCAGTAGCTTCAGAAGATCCTATGCTCTTAGCATGTTTCGTTGAAGATCCATCCTCCCATGATAGCCCATCTCTCAAGCCGATGAATATGAAAGAGGTGCCGTTAACGATCTTATTTGCCAAATCTGCAAAAAAGAAAATGATTCGGGGGTTCCATGCTCTTTCATAAATCGAGCTACTACTTTTGTTAGTTATGAAAATTCGATCATTCTATTGTATAAGCCGCCTGTGCTGTTTTTATTAGGTCGCCCGATAAGTTGCTTCGTTATTTCGAATGAAATTTTCTTGAAATCTTAGGTTTTTCACATGATATTTTGCCCACTCAAAAAAGGTTTACCTGCTCTGAAAAACACATTGCATCCCTTCTATAATCACTAGCTGAGAACTTCGAGGCCAGATTAACGAGGCAGCTGTAACTACGAGTTCTGCTTAGATAACTGGATTTCGAAGAGAAAGGCACGATTCATTGAGCAGTCCAGTGGTGGAATGTTAAGAAGTGGTCGGACTGAGTGTATAACATTAACAGTTTACCTCCGCACGCTGCCCCTCACATGAAGCGGTAGGCTTCCGTGAAACTTAACATCACGTTACGTATCACCGCTAAATTCCCTAGCCGACCTTCTCACAGCCTTCCCACTTCTGCTGAAGCTCACCGCTTGATACGCGCGATAGCTTGCAGAAGTGATGCTGAATGTAAACAACCATCATGCCCTGAATGTCAGCGTGATTTAGCGGTCAGTTAACATTTATTGCTAATGATGTTGGAGCAGAAATGCACATTGATCATTATCGTATTTCTTCAGACGGCCTCTACACACATTCGCCAGTAAATTCGGGCAAAGTAGCGGTCGAAGGAAGTATGGTGCTCACGATGGAACGCAAATGAAACATAAATGAAATGGATGGATACTTGTCTGACATTAGGTTTGAGGTGACCTGATGTTCTTACTTACATGATAACTATCGACGCTTATCAACTGCTATCATTCTCGGTCCACCACCAAACATGTTTCCGTCCCACACTCTACATCATTTGAAAAACCCAACGCTCTACTGCTGCTGTGACACGCGAGATATTCGTTTGATGACTTTTTGTTGACACTTTGGCTCCCTTACCAGCCCTTATCAGCTGTTATCATATTCGGCTCCTTCCACCGAATATGTTCCCGTCCTACCCTCCCCATAACTTGTTGACGCCTAATTGCTGCTAAGACGTGCGCTTTGAATTTGTGAATTTGCGTTCTAACGCGAATCTATATCAGCTCTTATCAGTCGCTATCACTTTTTGACCCCCACCAAATGTGTTCCCGTCCTGGCCCCTACATAATACTAAAATTACAGCGTTCCATTGTTGCAGCGAAGCGCGCTATGAATTTCGTGACAAACGTAGAACCCCCCCCCACACACAGACATATAATCGATATCGGTGAGTTGGGGTGGGCGTGTCACCGGAAGTGACGTGCACTTGATAGAAACTATGTGGATAACCCGCTTCCAGCATACATCGTTGGCTATCAGCAAAGCATGCTGGCAACAGCTTATCCACGCACTGCTATCAAGAGCACGTCACTTCCGGTGACACACACACCCCAACTTTCGGATATCGACTGTACTATGTATACCTCTTACAGCACGCAGCCTGTATCCCCCTTTAAAACCAGAGTCAACCTTGCGTAACGGCACGTCGAGAGATCCCCAACGCACGCTGTATGGGCGGAGACGCAGACGGCTCGAGCATGCGAGTGTGAATGTTCGCGCGAGAGGACGTGTCTAATCGGGCGAAACTGCGCAACGTGACCGTTGAGAACTGCGCAACGCAGGGTTGACTATGTTTAGAACTAATTTCTATGTGATCGCTCCACTACGCGCACTCGAATAGATACACTCCGAGTTCTTTGGTAGTGTCAAATTTTCTTATTGGAGTTCCATCCGGGAAGCAAACTCCTAACTGAATGACCCTCGTGCAACCCTCAGATGCAGTGGTCTGAACGAAGAAGAAATCAAAAGAACGCTCCGTCACGCCCCAAACAAGTGAACCCTTTTTTCCAGCCGCATTTCACCATAGTGAACGAATTTTCACGAAGAGATAGCTGACCGAAAATCGACACGAACACGGAATTTGGGTGCAATGGATAATTCCCTTTCTGTTTTATCATGTCTTTCATTTTTTTGTGAAAAATTAAAAAGGAATTCCCTATCTCATGAGGTTTTCGAAATAAATTCAATATCCTTCACACCACGATTAGGCTGCGCTAATTGAGCAAGCCCCGTCTTTGTCGTCGCTGCCACGTTAGCACCGACAAAGACGGGGCTTGCTTACTAGGGTATGGATTTAGCACCGGTGGAGCCAGCTTGCAGCTTTCAGTCTGTCGCGCACTTTCAAACCGCAAAGTGGGGAGGGGGCACAGCAGGTTCTGTCTCACAATTTCGACCCTTAAAGGAAGAGATCACGCTGGCTGCGACGTGGACCTCGTGTTATCAACCGATACGATGTGAGATAGCTAATAGTTGGATGAGTGTGAGCCCAGGGAAGATATGAATGAAAACGAGACGACAACGATAATGGTACCGTATCAAGTATGCTGCCACTGCAAACACTTCGACACAGATACGTTTTATCCGCAGACATCCGCAAGTGAATTTTGGCGCCTTATCTTACAGGTGCAATCGCCACTAGAAAATTATCTATTGTAACATCGAGCAGGACCCCTATCCACTCCAGTAGGTAGCCCTCCTTATCATCCCCAAGAGAATTATCGTGACCTTCCTTTAAGTATCCTAACTGTCGTATCCAATTTCGTCCTCAATCTTCTACTGTGTTATCCTCATCCGGATAGTTGAACTGGGAAAAATGTAGGAATCGAGGTGTGGTCCACCAACAGTAACTTCCCATTCAGTTCTCGCGTAGCAAAATCGACTGGATTGTTTGGAATGGAAGAAACGTGGACCGATCTTGGAAAAGTATTGGTTCGAATAAGCTGTTGCGCGATCTTCCTAATTTCTGCGAAACCGTTGTTAACCAGGGTTCATACCTCTCGTTCGATTGAGGTTTGAGCCTTTTCAGACCAGTAAGTGAATCACTGAAATAATATATCATTGTATTTTGAGCGAAAATCTAAAGTTCTCATAGATAGTATGAGTCATAGGGCTAATGTTACGGCATTCATTCAGCTTAGAGACTGTGTAGTGAACGTGTAGTGGAGGGACTTTTGATTTGGCCATCACTAATCTTGAGATCCGTGTTCCCTACATAGAGATACATGCTGCCATTGCTGTTGAACTGGAATCGGCAAAGATAACAGGTAGCACCTTGTTCCTTTAGCTGCCAGATTCCTGGTCACGTTCTTCAGGAGGCCCTGAGCCGATTCCATAATGCGTACCCATTGTTGCTCTCCTCTTATTGAAAGCACGTCATCCCAGTCGAAGATCCATTTGGAGGATCGTAGATTGAGGACATTGCATTAGTTATTGTTCGCTTCATGTGAGCCGAGTATCTGGGAAGTCGCAAGGAGATTATATCTCTCCCTACATCCAAGATTAGCCTGAGCACCTTAGGTTGTGAGCCGGGGGCCCTATCCACTTTTTTCATATTGTACATTAGCCAGTTGTAATTGAATGCAAATTCTCGTGAATTCATATTAAGATTTTGGGGTATTTGGTGAGTTTTGGTGTTGATCTGGCCTCTTCCAACGAGTCCTTTGTGTGCACAATATTGTCGAGTAGTATATGTTCTTCCCGATATCCTAAACTAGTGTGCCAACAGTTTCATTGATACAGCTCTCACCGTTTGATATCAAAAATTTATGCGAATCTCGCGATTTTGCGTTATTTTCGTGAATTCGTCATAAGGTTTGAAAATGAGTTTTTCAAAACACGAAGATCTCTCTGAGCTCAGCTCGTCGGGTTATGAGAACGTTCTTTCAAACTTCAGAAGAAAGCTTTCTAGTTTCATCCCGAGAATTAGTTGACAGGATGTGATGCGTACCTGATCAGGCTAATGAAGCCTGACCGCTCTATAGAAAGATGGGCCTCGAGACTTGCTCCAGACGCTACGTGATCGACTTTGTCCATTAGATTGCGAAATTATTTGAATATTTTTTTAAAGCTCCACGAGTTCATTTCAAGGCGCCGAATAGTGAGACGTGCAGTTTCGGCGCCCAAATTCCCGTACCATAAGTATAGACGCACCCCCAAAATTACCATAACTGGACTCCGCAGAAGCTCTTGACAAACGGGCCTATGCCCACATGAATCGCCATGCTCGAAAACCTAGATTTTGCAGTTTTTCTTTGAAATGGGAAGAATTCCAGCTTTTTTCAAAAGGTATGCATTTTTTTGGCTGTATCAAAAGTATAGACGCACTCTACAAACGTCGGTCAAAAAGTAGACTACACTCGGGGAAGTTGCCGTTTCAAGAGACCAATAACTAGCAATGAGTACCCTGCACAAAATTATAAAATGCCACGAGGTCCGCATTTGTCAGAAGCCGAGCAGGCGCAGATTCGCGCCTTGCACACAGCTGGCCTGAGCAATCGTCAGATCGCCCAGCAATTGCGACGTTCATCAAGAGTCGTCGACCGATATGTGAGTGATTCAGAATCCTACGGCAGAAGGAAGAGACCTGGGAGGCCAAAAAGCTGACTTCCACAACGAAGAAACGTGCCGACTAGGACGACTTGTTTCTCAAACTCACCATCAGCATCAGTGGAGTTCGAGCGCACTTACCGGATCCATTTTTAGAATGACGATATGCAGGGCCATCAAACGCAACAGGAACATAGTTAGATGCCGTCTTGTCTTCGTCCTGCCCCGCGACTTACCGAGCTCGGCTCCAATTTGCAAAAAGGAACATGGCAACAAATTGGTCGAAGGTATGCATCTTCTCCATAAAGCTTACTAAGCCGACTTTTCCTGTTTAGGTGATATTTTCTGACGAGAAAAAGTTCAATTTGGATGGTCCGGATGGAAATGCGTTCTACTGGAGGGACCTCCGCAAGGAACCGAAGTACTTCAGCAGACGTAATTTCGGTGGAGGGAGCGTCATGGTTTGGGGAGGATTCCATCAGAACGGGAAGCTGGAGCTCGCCTTCACATCCACTCATATGAACTCGGCGGATTACCAGGAGGTGCTACGTCGTCATCTGCTGCCTTTTCTGGAACGTCAGGAAGGAGGAGAATTCATTTTCCAACAAGACAACGCGGCGATTCATGCGAGCAGGTCCACAAAATCATGGTTAGAGGAGAGAAATATAGTCACAATGGACTGGCCTGCTTGCTCTCCTGATCTTAACCCCATAGAGAACCTATGGGGACTTTTAGTCAGAGATATTTACCGTCAGGGAAAGACTTTTGATAGTGTAGCAGACCTCAGAACTGCGATTAATCAGTCGTGGAATTGTTTGGATGAACAGTTGCTGTATAGATTAATTGAATCAATGCCAAATAGAATTTTTGAAGTCATTTCTAAACATGGAGGAACAATTGATTATTAAGAAATTGTTATATGTTGGTTTTCATAATAAATCCATTCAACTTTTGAGGTGCGTCTATACTTTTGATACAGGCAAAATAAAGCCCACCTGTTGGAAAAAGCCCGAATTCTTTCAGTTCACGTGAAATTTGCTGAACATAGGTTTTCTGGCATGGTGATTCATATGAGGATAGGTATGTTTGACGAGAACTCCTGCGAAGTCCGGCTATGGTAATTTTGGGGGTGCGTCTATACTTATGGTACGCACTGTATGTATGTATGTCTGTGTGTCCGTCCGCAAACTGAAGTGAGTGAGAAGGAAGCTCATGGGATAAACAAACCGCTAACATAACGGGTAGCTTACAGGATTTGAGATATCAATGTTTTGTAGCAGGATAGTTGTGATAACACTCTTAGGGCTATATAAACACCTGCTTAGCACACTTCCGTTCATTCCACATGGTGCTGCAGTGGCAGCTGGAGGGCAGTGGAGAGAGGAAGGGAGGATGAGGAAGGGAAGCGAAAAATCTACCGTCATATCATGATTGTGTCCCTTCTACTGTATGAAACACCATTGTGTTGCATACGCGTCACTTCCAGGAGGTGTTGGTGTCACAGGAGGAAGGGACCATAGCGGAGGATAGAAAGCTTGCGCAGGAAAGGAAGGTCCGTGCGGTTGACGGGGGACTAATCTGGTTAGGATAGTAGTAGGAGATTGCGCTGAAAAGATTGGATACGTATTGACTGAAATTGCTGGGGAGTAGTAGATTGGGCGATTTCAAGCGAATAGATCAATTCATATCTAATGTTGTCAGCGCACTATCCTAATCTACTATTACCAGTTTAGCTCCGCACGCAAGCGCGCGCATCACATTGAGGGCTTCAGTGAAACTGGACAACTTGTAGAATATTAGGTTACGTGGCTGAGAAACTAATGTAAGATATTTGGAAGGTGTTTCTCATGAAGTTCAAAGGTTGTCCAGTTTTGCTGGAGGTTGTCGCGTAATGCGCGCAGTAGCCTGCGGAATGAAAATAGTACTTATCATTAATTCGTAAACATCCAGCATAGAGATCGAGCTCGGATGATTTAGCGGTCTATTGAATTTCTACAACTGAAGAATCTTTGCTTAAGTGAAATATAATCAATCAATCAGGATCCAATCGAGCTATGATGGAAATTGCAAATATAATGGAAATTCGCTGAAATTAGTCCAAGTCAGATAGTTGAGCAGCCCAACTTTCTTAGCTTCTTAGCTTCTTCGAATGAAAAGATAGGAATGGGATATTTACGTGCTATTCAGTTCAGCTGTGTGCACGCTCAATTTTCGCTACTTTCATCAGTATAGTTGCCGCTCATACCACTTTCTGTCGCCTAATTTCAACCTCGCCACCCTCAATCGCTTGCCAGTGATAATCCTTCTATTTTATAAAGCGCTAATTTTGTGTGTCGGTTTGTGTATCTGTATGTGTGTTGTGTATGATATGTATGTATGCTGTGTCCGTCCGAAAATGAAGTGAGTGAGAAGAAGCTATGGTAAACAACCGCTCACAAATCGTAGCCTTACAGGCTTCGAGTATCAATGTTTGTATCAGGATAGTTGATAACAGCTCTTTAGGGCTATAATAAACACCGTGCTTTAACAAGAAAACCTTCCGTCATTCCACATGAGTGCTGCAGTGGACCTGGAGGCAGTGAGGCGAGGAAGGGAGGATGAGAAGGGAAGCGAACATTAAACCGTTCTATGCATGATTTTGTCTCTTCTACTGTTTGAACCACCATTGTCGTTGCATACGCTTCACTTCCACGAGGTGTTGGTGTCGAACCGAGGAAGGGACATAACGAGGATCAGAAAGCTGCGCAGGAAAGGAAGGTCGCAGAGTTGACCGGGGGACAATCTGTCCTACTAAGTATAACGCTAGGCGTGTGTTCTGTTGGTGTGTGTGTGTGCTGTGTTTGACCCGGCAATTATAGCGTCGACTCACAGTAATAGAAGCGGCAGTGGTTTTTCCATATGTTATGGGGTGGGTGGGGGCAGCAGTGGTACCGTGATAGGAAACTGATAACAACTGATATATAGCTGATAAGAGGGGTAGAAAGCGACATCGCGCAAATTCGTTCGCCGCCTCATATGTAGACAAAAGAGCGCTATATTCCAATGTTATGTGAGGCGGTCCCGGAGCATTGTGCGTACATGATGGAGCAGAATAGACTGATAAGCGGCCGATAAGCGTGGCGCCTAGAACGCGTTGAAGTCGTCGATTCCGTTGGCTGCTGCGCGTGACAGCGAGAGCACGCATACCTACAAGTGTTATGTGGGGTGGGACCGGGACATCGGTGGTGGGTGACTGAAGGCGATAGCAACTGATAAGGCTGATAAGGTGCGTCAAAAAGCGAAAGTCGCCAGTTCCTTTACGCAGCGTTGACACTTGATCGTTCCTACCTACAAGTTGTATGCTTGCTTAAGAGAATTCATTCGACTGCATGAACGTAAACAAGTCTCCAGCAAATGATAAGCTTCATCTCTGATGCACTATCAAGAAAACCCAAGCTCATTAAGCCGCTAAACCTTTCGTGGTTCTAAATAATGGTAAATGTAAATGAATGATAAGCATAAGTTCCTCACTTATGTGGATAGGCATATTTCGTCTTCATCTTGAGACTGACGACAAGAAAATCCTATCCACCGCTCGATTATCTTAATTCAAGAAAAATGCTGGATGTTCACAGAGTTGCGATCAATATACCAGTTCAGCTCCAGACGTTATTACGCGTATTCTCGATGAGCTTCACTGAAACTGTGGGGGTCTAACATAGTGAATAGTGAGATCGTTAATGGAGTCTCCTGCCGATATGCCATGGGTCTTTCAGTTTCGCTAAAGCCTGCCGTGTGATGCGCGCGATAGCGGGCGAAGCAAAACTGGTTATAACAAAGTTGGATAGACCTGCAGTTAGACGCTTATATCATTCCTGGTCATTTGCCGAATGAAATCAAATCATCATGACCGCTCCTTGAAAGTGGACCGGCTTGCTTAACTGATCAAAATCGAAACACTTTTGATTAAAGTGGCACAGAAACAGTGATCGTGACCTATAATGAATTGGCCTTCCTCCTTCGAATGGATAGATGCCAAGTGAGCATCATCTTCGACGCAGAACTTTTCTGCTCCCTCGTAGGAAAGTTTACCATCCGGGAAGACTGTTCGAGCCTTAACTATCTGAAAACGACAACACCAAGCAAAACTTCATTGATTCTCATCATCTAGATGTAGAGTGGAAACAGCGTTGTCTGACTCACTTTAATCAGGGCTTCTTCTTCGTCTTTGGGGATTGGGACCCAATCTCCATTCTTCGCTCTTTCGGCGATAAAAGAATCGATGCCCTCATGCACCGGGAAGAAGGCGCACAGAATGAAGATAAGACGAAGGGCAGCTAACTCAACGACCATGGCCCACCTACGTAGCAGTTAAATTATCCCCACCTGAAGATCGAGCTTATATAGTGTTGCTTATCACGCTGCTTATCGGATCATGGGGCTCCTCGCTTCAATTGGTATAGACTTGTTTGAATGCTATTTGCATGTAAGCGGATGTTTCGGTGGGACTCGATGAAAACTTAAGCTAAAAACGTATTCCGTGCATATGTATAGAAACATCTCGCGCTGTTCAGTCAGTTGCTTCTGTTCACAAAGGAGCTTTTTTCATGGCTGATTTTGTCACTCTATTTGAAGTCACTTGGATAACAGACATTCGATTCATCAATGCAGTCTGACATTGGAACGCAACAAGGATTGCATTGGAACGGACGTGAACGTGCCTCTCATCTCCTAAGCTCCTAATGTTGATTAGTAGCCATCACTTCACTACATAATCCAGAATTTTGGTGTGTCGGTTGTCGGTGTGTGTGTGTGCGTGTGTCGTTCTATCCGTCCAGGCCAACCTCTAACAAAACCAGGGAGTACGAAAGGCAACACTTCGTGATGTTGAGGTCGTGATTGTGCAGCGCATGCGCTTCACACCTTGAAGACCGTGTGGGACCATGTGCAGCGCATGCGCTTCGCACAAAAATTTTTTTCGCGTATTAATTTTTTGCATCTATTCTGTAGCCACAGCATAATATGACCAGACACGGCAAGGTTCATTGAATGGTTGAATACGCTCCTTTTTACGCGAAGGTTTCACAAGTCCTACAAATTTCCCAATTGTGTTATCCTAGGTCTCTTATATTCTTTACAACCTTGGACATGAAGAAGAGCTAGTAGAAGTAAGTACAGACCTAGATAGCAAGATATATGGTTTTATTGAGCAAATGAGAGTTCGCCTTTTCACGTGCCAGGAAACGTCATTCGATCGAACTTTCACAGTTTTTTCCGCCTGATAAAATCTGGACATCAAAATCACTTGAAACATTTTAGTTGCATCGAATTTTGGCCAGGTTAAGCTCAAATTCACGAATTTTATGTGAGGCGGCGGCGCCTGCCAAACACGCCGTGGTTTCAAGCGCGCGCAAAACCCAAAACGCGGTTGTCGCAACTGATAAGAAAAGGACATCCGATGTCATCATTCACTTCAGGGGCACTTGGCATGAACCATATTATACAATGTCCGCCTACCAACATATGCATCCTAGGGCCGTAAGGTATGCTGAACGATACTGTTTCTTCATTTCAGCGCCATGTTTACTTTACTACAACACATACACTGCGTTTCATAATTATAGGTCCACCTCAATTTTTGGCTCTCAAAGTTGCTGCGGCATTTTGTGGAAATGCCGCTATTACCAAAGTTTCCCCATAACGAAAAAACCTTGATACTCGATTTTTGGAGAAATCTCGTTCAGAATTATTGAAATATCATCTTTTAGAGCGTATTTTCACGCGTTTCGCAAATATTTACTACACATTACTTGTCGAAAGATCTTATTACAACAAAAAAACGTAAATAATTTCAATAATGTGGTGGTCCTTCATTAGTCATAAGAAACACAAATAATACGTTTTGGATTGCTGGCAACCAAATTAGCTATTACAATGGGATCGAAATTTGCCTGCGCGCTGATGATCGACCGTTTTCAGCTCTTCGCTGTTTCATTGCTTTCTTTGCTGTGGAATATTATAAAAATCAAGGCCTGTGATTCTCCATTGGAAACATGATTCACTATAACATGGTGGCCAATAGATAATGCCGACATTTTTTCCTGCATATTTCCCATCTGGCGCGAAGGGACCGGCATGGACAGCTGCGTTATCGTTATGCGTAAAAATCAAGGTTCGAGAGGGCTGTTGTGGAAAAGATGGTAAAAGTCGCTTCAGAAGGACTTAACGATACCCTATGGAATCCTCGTAAAAGGAAACAAAGACGAGCTCCAGCCGCTCAGTCGTTCAAAGGTGCCTCAAACCACAAGGAATTCTCCGCCAAAATTACCTTACTCCGAAACCATCTGCGATTTTCACGGAACCCTCCTGTACCCTCATTTTCCATCAGATCCACTTAGAATAAACTTTTTCACGCCGATTCCAGATCACCCGTAGCATGAAACGAGGAGGTGGAGTCCAAGATCACGAAGGGTCCTGGCAGCCACACCTTCGTTCATTAACTTGAGCCCTTTTCCACCTAGAAATGGAGACGTGCGATCTTGTAGCGCTCAAATAATCTTGGGACGCGCTTCTTCAATCCGCCGAAGGTGTCATTGCTCTGCTGGCTTATTCACAACATGGTGGTTTTGCTTACGGAAGGCCGCATTTCAGCACGGGCTTTGTTCGGACGCCTTATCCAATTCGACAGAAGACGCCCAATTCCTCTTGATTTTCGATGAAACGCTGTCATTATTTACCAAGGCTACTCTTCTTCCCGAGATTTCGCACATAGTTGCTTATGCATCATGAGCCGGCCGACATGGGAGGCAGTTCTGCTTCTCAGCCATCAAATTTCAGTAAGGGCTCTGGTTTGAGCTTATCACTGGGAAGAGATACGAGTAATACGAGGTATGGCAAACTCGACGTCGACTAAGCTCACATATATCCCCGCTTCCCTCATCCCCTTCAAGGATCATGAGAAATGGAAACTTTTTATTGGTGGCCCGATTTTCATCTAACGGTGAAAATTTGTTCTGAAAAAGTTAGTTGGGTTGCTTGAAGGGGGAACTTTGTCAGAAAAACATTATAACGGTTTTCCGTGATGAGGAATCTAATGGTGATAACAGCGTTTTCAAAAAATGCACAGCAACTTCGGGGTAGCAAAAATTGAGGGTGGACCTATATTTATGAAACGCAGTGTATATAAAATGAAGACCTTTTATAAGGACAATCCCAGTTGGGAAGACTGAGAAAAAAAAGGTTTTTCGTCTCCAAACCTTTCGGGTAAGCACATCTTACGGCCTCTAAACGGAATGCGCGATGGATTTAGGTCAATTCGAGGGTGAGCACTTCGTCATTTGCTCTGTAAACCCGTGGGCATAGTCAAATACTTCGGCATAATGGAGTAGTGAACTGACTATCGAATGAGAATATCATATCTCTTCCAAAACCCCTTTTCTGCCGTTGGTTATTTCAATTCCTGCTTTTCCTTGCATTTCTCTTCCACATTTGCTGTTTTTCTCCGCATGGAATCCGCTGATTCTGTAGTAGCCTGAGTGAAGACAGTGGCCTCTCCAGCTGTAGCAAGACATCTCTCCATCTGAAAAGGCCGCGGTCGTGACTCTCGTACGACCTCTTTGTGCGCAGTGCCTGACGTTACGGTCTACATATCAAACTACACGCGCAGATGTCAGGATATAGTTAGAGGTCAATTTGTCAGAGCTCCGCACTGGGTCCTATACGTCGAATACTCAGCAATGGATTGGCCCGCGCTGGCATCGGGCCTAAAATGGTTCTTCCATCGTCCCCGGGTCTGGTCGTTTCCGTCGCGCTTACCACGCGAGCGGTCTGGGGATCAAATCCTGGGTCGTGAGTCGCCCGAGTCAACCAAGCCTTCCATCCCTCCGAGGTCGGTCATTTGGTACCAGACTTGTCTGGGAGGATAAAAACACGCCTGGGAGGATAAACACTGACTTGTACATCGGCTGGCCCCCGCAAGTCATTGTACAGGCCACATCTCATTCAAATGCCACTGCGAATGTACAAATGAAAGTAGAATGCGTGCCGCATTCCAAAATGGGATTGATCAACGGCAAATGCTTTATCCTTTTTTGTATCCTACGCATGTCCAAGCGCAGTCTGAATCGCGCAGTTGGCTGAGAGTTCCCCACTGTTTCCTGTTCTGGTATTAGAGCGCAGTTGTCCGTCCCCCGGACAACCCCTGATGCGCGCACAGTGTGGACTACGAGGACGCCAGGCAACGATGACCAGGATGGAAAAGTGCAGGAACCCTCGCCCCTCTGCGGACTGTGACTGGAAGTGCCGAACGCCACCCCCCCCCCCCGGCTAACACAGTCGCGCATGGACGAGGGGCTCATGGTATCGATGGCTCCTAATGAGGCGAGGAAACCATCCCGGTGGTTTAGTAGTTTAGGATCGTAGATTGTGTTTATGGCATGAAGCCCACTCACTTATTTATGTTTTGTTATGTAGCAAAAGTTGAGCACAGTAGCATAGCGCACCTTTCAATATCTTTCCTTTCTTTATATGAGCATTTCTTGATAGAGGTTAACACTTATTGATCGTAGTTGTCATTGCTAACAATACCAACACAATACAATCAATATAGGCGCAGGTGGTTATAAGCGCAGGTGTCGGACAACATCATGGGAAAGTGGTAAGAGTTCAAGCGCAGTTGTCTTCTTCTTCCAAACGCAGTGGTCCATCAGCAGAAAGGCACAATCAGGGGTACGGAGGTTGAGGACCGCAGGTAACGTGGCAGGCAGAGCGAAGGCGCGTGCCCCTTCCTACATCAGCAAGATCACGGCAACGGGCTGCAAGCCACGTCGTAGTCTGATGTGTCCTGCCCCAGGCTTGCAGCACCCAGCGTCACGAAGGCCGCCGTCTTCCTACCACTCCTTTAAGTTTCGATCCTCCACTTCAATCCCTTCGCATCAATATTTCTTCAAGCATCAATTGAATCAATATCGAATTTCAGTTTCCTACATGTGGTTAAAACTTCTGAACCTCGAGGATTTAAAACATGGTCCGTGAGCCGAACGAGCTTATTTTTGATCTGATACAATTGCAGTTTCTGTGCAAGGACATGTGAAGCTAAGCGATCAATGCTTTGAAGAATAGACTTGTGCTGACGGGTGTGGTTCACTAGGCAGAGAGCGGCTTCTTCGCGTTTCGCAACGCGAAACACTTCCGCTGCCCAAACCTCAGGTCCACGGCTCATCATCGGATGACCCGAGGTTCCCGCAGCCAATCATCAATGAACTCGAGACTCCCGCAGCGAATAAAGTCGTTTTCTGTCTCAGTGAACCACAACCACGCTAGACGCAGGCACTTGGAACACCGCAGTGATCTATAATCCTACTGTATATAATTCGCTAAGTATGTCTGTGCGTGTGTATGTGTGTGTGTTACAGTACTCGCCGTTTGAAATCGAAAATTCACGCGAATAACGCAAATCCTCGTTAATTTCGTAAATTCGTTATAACTCGGTTCAAAACTGAGCTTTCGAGAATCCGAAGACTTGAATTCAGCTCGTCGGACCCTATGAGAATTTGCTTTGATACTGTGGAAAAGCTCCACACAGGATTGCGCCATGCACTCGATTTTCATCTCAAAACGTAGTTGCTCGCATGTGATGTGTATACAATCCCGCTTATGCGGGCTGACTGCTACACACAGAGAAGGGCTTCAAAACTTACCTCAGAATGCGCCACGTACCCAATCCCATCCACTACATTGTGAGATTAGATGAAAGTTATTTCCCGAATTCTTGGATCTTCATTTCGTTTTTAAGCGCTTGCTGGCTCTACGTGTTCCCTCTGCTCTCAATATCCCATCCTCTGTATATCAAGTGGAATCTTTGAACAGTTCTCAGCAGGCATAGTGGGCCTATTATGTGACATTTTCCATTTTCAGAGGAGATGTTTTGCAGAAAGCTGAGAAGATAGCGAACAATTTCCTTCACTGTCGTAGACTACGGTCACGTGTCTGTAATAATTATATGGAAAACTCGGTCGCAGATGAGCGTTTCCTCCGTGGTGTGACCCCAAACATGCCTCCTCGTCATGCCCTTGTGGAAAGTTCAACTTTTTGCATTTCCAGATGAACTCGCAGACCTTAAATAATCCCCGTTAGCGTCCCCGTGAAAAATGCTATCGAATGATGTGCATTACTTCCCCCAGTTGAAACTTTGGTTTTTCACCGTGTTCAGCCTTCCCCTATTGTCGGATTGGGCACTATGCCACGATTGCTGCCCCAAAATCTCAAAGTTTCATTTTTCGTCGAAACTATTGGAGTAATTCGATATCCTGATTACGAATATGATATTCGTTTTTGATGCTGGTGTCATTTGGCGCCATTTGGCGCCAATTTGGCGCCACAGCTGTCTTCACGAAATCTGCTGAAAGCGTGTGTATAGAGGTTGTTTGGGGTCCTGGTCACGAATATAACATCCAGTCTTAACGCCGGCGCCATGTGGTGTCACAAACAACACTTCGCACTCAGAGCGTACTCTTAGGCACCTTTCTCAGAGCGCCGACTGTCAGACCGTGGAAAAGGACGTCGAATCGGCGACTTTCCCACGACAGGAAGGAGCCAGAAGCATGTTTCACGTTTTCGACAACGGAGAATAACATGGATCTTGCTACTCTTGAGCGACACAATCGTCAATGAGAGCTACTGGGCTTAGCCTTGAAGGACGTGTACGAGACGCTCAAGCTGAATAATCTGCACTTAGTGGTTGCGATCCATGAAGTTGATGTCTGTGCCACTATGCCATTCATGTCAACGATGTGAGCCTGATCAACGACGAACGGCATAACGGCTGGATTTGGAATCGTCGATCGTGAAGCACCGGACCGTCGAACTAAACCAGGGTTTACGTTTATGCCCAAAAGGATTCCTTTTTCGAGAACTGTAACCTTCTTGAGTCCATGGTGTGCACACTGCCCTATTTCTGGCTGCGCGACATGGGCAAGGTGAAGGACATACGAAACGAGCTCAACGTCGGCCATACCAGTTCAACTCAGTGGGAGCGGATTTTCCGCGACGTATGTGTGGGGCACTTCAGGAGGAGCCGCCGATCATCGGAAGGTTTGGGTACGAGATGGAAATTGACGAAACACTGGTTATCAAACGCAAATACAACTGCCGACATTAGGTACGCAGGCACAAGTGGCTGTTTGGAGGCATTGAAAGAGGAAGTGGACTCCTTCGGATGGTCCGGAGGAAAGACATTTCAACACTACTGCGGCTCATCATGAAGTAGTACATCGAGCCCGGTACTACCATCCTCAGAGACAGCTGGACAGCTTACAGTCGGATTGCTGCTCTGCCCAACGCATACAGGCATCTCCAGTGAAAACGTGAAATATGTTTCTGGGCTAGCTCACAGATTTCCACGGTCTGGCTCCTTCTGTCGTGGGAAAGTCTCTAATCCGATGACCTTTCCCACAGTTTGGCTCCTTCCTATCGTAGGAAAGTCTGATTCGATGACCTTTCCCACGGTCTGGCTCCTTCCTGTCTTGGGAAAGTCTTCGACTCGATGACGTTTCCCACGGTCTGGCTCCTTCCTATCGTAGGAAAGTCTGATTCGATGACCTTTCCCTCGGTCTCGCACCTTCCTGTCGTGGGAAAGTCTCCGATTCGACGACCTTTTCCACGGTCTGACAGTCGGCGCTCTGAGAAAGGTGCCTAAAAGTACGCTCTGACTGTGAAGTGCTGTTTGTGACACCATATGGCGCCGGCGTCAAGACTGGATGTTATTTTCGTGATCAGGGCCCCAAACAACCTCTATACACACGTTTTCAGCGGATTTGGTAGAAACAGCCGTAGTGCCAAATTGGCGCCAAACAGCTCCAAATGGCGGTAGCGCTAAAAATGGGTGTCGTTAATCAGGACCCCAAATAACCCATAACGAAGTTTCAGCAGATTTGGTGAAAACAGCCGAGGAGCCAAATTGGCGCCAAACGGCGCCAAATGGCGCCAAATGACACCAGCATCAAAAATGAATGTCATATTCGAAATCAGGGCATCGAATTACCCCAACAGACAAAGTTTCGACAAAAAATGAAACTTTGAGATTTTGGGGCAGTAATCATGGGATAGTGCCCAATCCGGCAATAGGGAAGGCTGTAAACGGTGAAAAGCCAAGGTTTCAACTGGGGGTAGGAATGCATATTATTTGATAGCATTCTCACGGGGACGCTAACGGGGCACATTTAAGGTCTGCGAGTTCATCTGGAAATGCAAAAAGTCTGAACTTTCCACAAGGGCATGACGAGGAGGCATGTTTGGGGCCACACCACGGAAGGAACGCTCACTTGCGACCAAGTTTTCCACATAATTCCTACAGACAAGTGACCATAGTCTACGACAGTAAAGGAAATTCTCCGCTTCCTTCATAGCTTTCTTCAAAACACTCCTCTAAAAATGGGACTTGTCACGTAATAGGGGGCGAAGGCATGACCAGGGGTGATGTTTGGGGTCACACCACGGAGGAAACGCTCATCTGCGACCAAGGTTTTCATATAATCCTTGCAGACAAGTGACCGTAGTCTACGGCAGTGAGGGGAATTGTTCGCTATCTTCACAGTTTTCTGCAACACATCTCCTCTGAAAATGGAAAATGTCACATAATAGGCCCACTATGCTTGCTGAGAACTGTTCAAAGATTCCACTTGATATACAGAGGATAGGATATTGCGAGCAGAGGGAACACTCAAAGCCAGTAAGCGCTAAAAAACGAAACGAAGATCTAAGAATTCGGAAAATACCATTCATCTAATCTCACAATGTAGTGGAAGAGATTGAGTACGTGGCGCATTCTGGGGTAAGTTTGAGGCCCCTCTCTTTGGTAGCGGTCAGCCCGCATAAGCGGGATTATGTACACATCACATGCGAGCAACTACTTTCTGAGATGAAAGTCGAGTGCATGGCGCAATCCTATATGGAGCTTTTCCAAAGTATCAAAGCAAATTGTTATAGATTCCGATGAGCTGAATTCAAAGATGTCTTCGGATTCTCGAAAGCTCAATTTTGAACCGAGTTATAACGAATTCACGAAATTAACGAGTTCGCGTTATTCGCGTGAATTTTCGATTTCAAACGACGAGTACTGTACTTAGTGGCGCGTATACTTTCCCGGTGCGCACAAGCTCCGTCAAAATCACTTCCTTCAACTTATGTTCTGCTTTTCTACGGTTCTTCAAATCTAAGGGTACCGCACCGCGATGAGATGCAAGGACTGCTCTCATGAGGTCTATGGACGAACCACAATTTACTAGAAACCCTAACCCTCATCTCCAAGCTTGCCAGGGAAGTCTTTCAAAACATTGAGCGCTTTTTCCGAAATGACTTTCGAACGTTGAGGGAGCTCATGTGAGAAACACAGAACCACGATCCATTTGTCTCGAGCGCCTCTGGGGATGTAAAAACAGTGGTGAAGAAATGATCCAGAGTTAGATCCCCGGTGATGACAATTTTTTGCACTATAGTTTGGCGAAGGCGGAAGTGGTGTAGTGGCAAGTGGCACGCTCACCATGCGAGCGGTGCGGGGATCAAATCCTGGGTCGTGAGTCGCTCGTGCCAACCAAGCCTTCCATCCCTCCGGGATCCCAATTGGTACCAGACTTGTTAGAATGCGTGCCGCATACCAAAAGGGATTGATCAACGGCGAATACTTTATCCTTTATCCTTATCCTTATAGTTTGGCGAGCCCAGACTGCCGCAAAATGGCGCCATCATCGAGTGCAGATTTCTTTGTCGTGTATTGCGCCAAAATCAGTTCCAAAAATTTTGTAATCACGGAGGATCGAACTTTGGACCACTTCCTCCTTGCTGCATTGACATTCCTGGGTGCGTTCAGGAAAAATGGTTCTGGTTTCCCACCGGGCCCTCTACAACATTCGAAAGACCATTTTGAAAAAACGCTCCAATAATTTCTGCTACGCTCCCTTCTGAAAGACCCCCTGGTTGGCCTTAACATCAGGGAAATCGCGATCGCGTCAGTTCCACCGTGCAACGTGCAATCAACAAATAAATAGCACAAAATGAATGGACCAAATCCATAAGATCAAGAATGGATAAAATTTGAACCCACGAAATCAATAGAATGTATTCAATTATTTAACTTCTCCAACACTCAATCAATAGCAGTCGATCAATAACCCACCAGTGCTATATCAATAATCTGACAGCAGTCAATCACTCAATACTCCTTCAATAACTAACGCTCCCTCAGTAGTTAATCAACCGATAGTAGAATCAAAACTCAATCAATCGATTATTGATAACCAGTTTTGCTTCGCCCGCTGTCGCGCGCATCACACGGCAGGCTTTAGCGAAATTGGAGGACCCATGGAATATCAGCATGAGTTACTCTATTAACCATCTCACTATTGACTGTGTTAGACCCTCCACAGTTTCCCTGAAGCTCGTCGAGAATACGCGTGATAACGTATGAGCTGAACTGGTATATTGATTACAACTCTGTAAACTTCCAGCATTTTTCTTGAATTAAGATAATTTAGCGGTGAATAAGATTGCTGTCAGTCTCAAAATCAAAACGAAATATGCCTATTTACATAAGTGAGGAGCTTAGGCTTAACATTTATTTACTTCTACCGTTATTTAGAACCCTGAAAGGATTAGCGGGTTAATTAGTCTGGGCTTTCGTGATAGAAATGAAACTTATCATTTGCTGAAGGCTTCATTGAATCTATGCAATCGGCTGCTATTAAGTAAGCTGGATATATATCGAAATAATGTGTACGTACCTTTGTTTGTACTACTACGACATACTACAATTTGTAAGTAGGAACGCTCTAGTGTCAATGCTACGTAGCGAAATCGACGACTTCAGCGTTCAGGCGCGCCTCATCGGCCCTTATCAATCGTTATCAGTTTCTGGCACCCACCAACAATGTCCCCGTCTTACCCCACATAACACTTGTAAGTATGATTGCTCTGGTGTCAACGCGAGATAGGCAACGGAATCGACGACTTCAGCGTTCTGGCGCGCCTTATCGACCCTTATCAATCGTTATCAGTTTCTGGCACCCACCCACAATGTCCCCGTCTTACCCCACATAACACTTGTAAGTATGATTGCTCTGGTGTCAACGCGAGCCAGGCAACGGAATCGACGACTTCAGCGTTCTGGCGCGCCTTATCGACCCTTATCAATCGTTATCAGTTTCTGGCACCCACCCACAACCAACTGTCCCCGTCCCCACCATCTATTTCACTCTTTTACAGTGTAATGTAGTTTCTTTTCTGTACGGTTGTCAACGCTCTTAAGCCTGTTTTGACTGGATGGGACGACTCAGCGTCTGCGCGTGACCTTTTTAGTCTGGCCATTCCTGCATATCGTAATTTACATTTCTGCACCACCAACAATGCGCCGCTGTAACTTCAGCCGCATCACATAAATCGACTTTGTTAAGCGTGTTTATGGTTTGCTCTTGGTGTCAACGCGGAGCCCTGGCGAACGAATGCGACGACTTTGCGGATCTGTCCGGATCTTATGTCCAGGCCCCTTTTGATACTTCGTTTTACGTTATCATTTCCTGGAAGCGCGCCACCAGATACAATCGGTGATCCCTGTTCCAGCCTCAAGTGTAACACTTGTAAGGTAAAGGTCGTCGCTCTGGTGTCGGAATCGCGGAGGGCTTCGAAGTTTTGGGAGAACGATTATCGACGGGAGCTTTTCGCTCCGATTCTGGTCTTGCGTAGCACTTAAATGTCCGGGCGTGTTATCCTTATTTATCGTCTTTAATTAAGTTCTGGCGGGCCAACGAGACAAAATGACGCCGTATTACCACCCAGCATCAACAAACACTTGGGTAAGTATGGTTGCTCGGGTGTCAACGCGAGGCCTCGATGAGACGGAGTCGACGACTTCTCTCAGCGTTCTGGCGTGCTTCTTTAATGAAGCTGATAGTTCGGCGCCTTGATCAATTCAGTAATTATCAGTTTCTGGCACCCTCTATCTCGGGAGGCGGATGTCCGCTCACACCCCACATAATCATTGGTAAGTAGGTTGGTGCTCGGTGGTGCTAAATGTTGGACGACATTCCTCGCGGGGACGTGAATGAACGATTTTAACTGTGTGTGCTTTTTTTGGGTTTCTTTTATCGGGCCCTTTAACATCAGTTAATCCGCTTGTCTGGCACCACGGAACCAATGTCCCGTTTCGCACCTCGAGCAGTAACACTTTGATAATTAAGTAAGTTTGCTCTGGGTGTCATCGCCGGCCTCTGGGAACGGATTCGACGCAGCTTAGAGTGCGTTCTGGCGGTTAGGGCAAAGTTATTCGAAAAGCGCGTCCTTATCAATCGTTATCAGTTTCTGGCACCCACCAATGCAATGGACTGAACCTCGTCCCAATTCGCCATTCTGTGAAGTACACTTGTCATTTGTAATGGTTGCTCTGTGTCAACGCGAAGCCTTGGCAGAACGATCGACGGACTTCAGCGTTTCTGGCGGCGGATCGGTCGGTTTAAATGTTTATTAAACGTCTATAAACAGTTTCTCTGGCACCTCCAGTTTCAAACTCGTAGTTAAGAATGTCTCCGCGGGATACCTACCCCACATAAAGAAACCGGTTGTAATAGTAAGTGAGTTTGACTCTGTATTCAATTCAGTGTTCTGACTCTGAAGTTGACGTGTTTTAACGGGGTGTGGTTTTGTAAGTCTGAATTTCGGTTTCTCTTCCAGCGTGTCTTTCGGAAGACTTTGCTTGACTGCGC